>BRZM01002808.1:0-59484 GCA_033238685.1 Lates japonicus | reverse complement strand
TCAAGGTCATTCCCGGTCACGTCTTAATGGGAGGTCTGGAGAACATTGAATGTGCCACAAGTACTGTAAAGCCCTGTCCTGCTGCAGCCAAAGCTGGAGCCCGAGATTGGACGACAAACACCATCAATCAGCCGCCCTGAGGCCACCAGCACTGGGATAAAGAGGCAGGCTACAAATCACCTCTGTGAATGCTACCATTAACACTACCTCTTTATAGGCTGGGGGGGGGGGGGGGCAAACATGAGTCAGCTCCTTTTTGAGGGAGTTGATTTACAGGTCCAAGCAGCAAGGTAAAATCTGAGTATGAGCAGGTCTTGAAAAGTCTTGAAAAGCATTGAATTCAGGTCCCTCAAAAAAAAGGGCCTTAAAGGGTGTTCAAAAGTCTTACATTTAATTTACAAAGGTCTTTCTGAAATTTAGGAGCTGTTCTACAGCCACAAACCCCACCAGCTCACAACAGACAAAACAAAAATGAACTTTAATAGTTTCATTACTTCTTAATTTGTCCCTTTGTTGGTGCTTATTTGGGTCCAGATCATATTAACTGATTAATTATATAATTGGGAATTACTGCTACATACAGCTGGAAAGTACTGACAAAATTGTGATGGAAACATCAATAAATCCATGTATCCAATAAACAATTTTTAAGCTTTATTGTCCCTTCAGCCTCTCTGTCATTCTTTGATCAGCAGGACTCTGAAAAGTATATTAAATAGCATTCTCTGTGGTATTATAAAGGTCTTAAAAAGTCTTAAACTTATATTTGGTAAACCCTGAATATGACGACTCTGTGGCTTCCTTTTCTGACTACCCGATAGCCAAGGAAAAACCATGAGGGAAATTAAAGTAAAACACCAGTTAAAACAAACAATTCCAGTGTGGCCTTGCAGTAACGTTGGGTACATCTGTCTGGTGGTTTCTGGTTTATACTTTCCAATCATAGAAAGTTTATTATTCTACAGAGATGCACAAAACATTTAGGAGTACCGTGTGTGGGCAAATTTCTGGTGGCTCCTAAGAGGCCACAGTTGTAGTTTATCTGTATCTATAGTGGATACCCAGCAGGTGGTCATCCATCACAGGCTGAGCTGCACGTCTCTCCACGGTTCTGTCAGCCTGCCTCCTTCTATATTTCATAACAACGGCTCACGTCTGGGACCAGGAACCAACAGAAAGCTAGGCCATCCATCAGTGTCCGTTCTGCCTCTGCGTGCGGGACATCACTCCCACTGGACGCTGCAGCTAAAACCGGCCTCGACCAGCCGGCCATTTGGTCCGCTTACTTCCAAAATAATCCACCATGGCACAAAGCAATCTACGAACACCTCAGAAATAAAACTCAGTGCTTGGCAGGGGGGTGCTTCATTAGTTTTAGACACAAATGAAGAGAGGGGAGGGAGAGAGACCTCTGTAGATTGAAATAACTACTCCTAGTAAGTCTCGTCATAAATCCACAGAAATGGGATGGCTGTTATTGAGCTGGCAGGGACCCGACTTAGCCACACTCTGATTTACTGTATAATGTGCCAAAGAGATTAGGGTTACGCCTCCAGCTCTGGAATTACAGCAAAACCCTATCCATGATTAAGATCTGTTGCTAACTCCCACGCAGCAGTAATGTGTTAACATTCCCACATTGTAGGATGCACACTACTATGTGTGTGGCATGCTGCAGTATTTACATCAATTAAGTCTCAAACCAGAAATGGCTCTTTGAGAAGAGAAAGAAAACATGTTTGATCTCAACTGGAAGCTTGTGAGTGAAAATTCCTGCAGTAATCCAAGAACGTTTGCATAAAATCAAACTTCAAGGTCGGAGAAAAAGATGGTAGGTCCTGTTTCACATATCAGGGAGCAGCCAAAAAAGTTCAGAGTTCTCATTTGTTTAAATTTAAACCACATTTTGTCCTCAAGGCTCCACTTACCTGTCAATGACACCCTGTCTTCAGCTTCTGGAGGCCTTAGAAAAGCGTGGGGCACAGGCCGGTCAAGCATCCCCAGGAACTCACACCGTTGAACAGATCTTCATTCTCCCCTCGTCTCTCTGTTCTCCCAGGCTGAGGGGATAAAAAAGCAAAAAAAATGCATGTTGTTGAATCAGCAGAGGAGGAGCAGAGAGACTACTACCACTGCAGAGAGCTGGAAAACCTGAAATGTGACAAGTGTGTTTATGGAAGTCAGCGAGAAAGAGGAAAATCTGAGTCATGATGGCAAGAAGTCTTCACATGGAGGAAGGTTGAAACTGAGGGGATTTTCCATGTCAACAAGCGCGAAGACCGAACAACTACCCCATGAGCAAAGTGAAAACATTAACTGTTGATTCTTTTAGTGTTCGTTCACCACAGAGTCTGTGGGTTTTCCCAACAAGTTTTCTCATTTCCTAAGTTTAAAAAATGGTTTAAACTAAAGATGAATACAGTTTGTGAGTGAAAAACATTTTACAGAAATGTAAAAGGAAAAATCTCTGACTTGTGAAAAGACAAAGGTGAGCAGCACAATGCCACCATCTGGAAAGAGGCAGAGTCCATCTGCAGTTGATTAAACTGGTGTATTAGTGGTATTTTTAAGTTTGGCACAGAAGAGCATGAGAAAGGACAAAGAAAAGTGCCAGAGGTGAGCAGACCAGACAGCAGTCCTGCTGCTGCAGTGAGAACGTTATGAATTCAAAATGTAACTTAAATATTTGGCTCCATCATGTTTTCATTACTGTAAATGGAACATTTTTAGGTTTTAGACTGCTGGTCAGACAATAGAACAAAAGATTAATCGTGTAATTGAGAAAATAATCAGCAGATTAATAAACAGCCCCAGAAATATGCACTCTATGATTGTTTTCTTATAAACTTAAATACTATACTATACTATACTATACTATACTACTCATAAATACTATTATACTATATACTATACTAACAACTATTACTTATACATGTCTTTTAGGATCAAATTAATCAATTAGTCTAGCAAATTAATATGTCACTATTTTCATAATTTAATAATCATTAAAGTAATTTTTAAGATAAAATTTCACACATTCTCTGGTTCCAGCCTCTCATTTGTGGCTTTTCTGTTTTTTATTTTTATAAATTTGATATCTCAAAACGGACCCTGAAAAAATGTGCTTTCTATGCTATTTTTTTTAACAATTTTTGTATTTTTTCTAGACCAAATGATTAATTGAGGAAATAATCAGCACCAGCATCAGACCGTGCTGTGTCTGGTGAGCGATGCTAAAACTGAAACTAAAAGTGAGAGTGAAGTAGCGGCTAACTGGTTAACATGTATCCTCAGCAGGATGTTTGCTAAATTTAACGTTACCAACTGCCTGCAGGGTAAATGCAACTGTACAGGTTTTACTTAAAGCTAAGCAAACCCCTCAGCTCCTCCATCTGTGCCTAACATACTGTATTAGTATGTTTGGCACAGACGATCGAAGTACTGAGACTGTTCCACATGTAATGTAGCTCAATCCAGATGGCTTTAAGACAGCATCATAATGTTGTACTGTGGTGGTGCCAAGCCAGAGAGTATACTTTGAGCCCTATAAAGTAATAATTTAATAGTTGTTTGTTTTAAAGGCTGACAACCAACCTACAGATCACAAACAGGTGTTTGCTTAAGAGGGCCGCTCCTCTTTCCTGCTACTCCTCACTGAAAGGGATAATCCTTATTGAAGACCAAACAGGAGCAGAGAGATACAGAGATACATGTGCACTGGATGAAAAGAGAATAGAGAGCGGCACTGTGATTACCATTTCATCACATTATTCATCTGCTGAACAGGCACCTTCAAAGACAGCCGTCAATATCCCTAAACCTCACCGTGACCCGTTAACTGACCCACAAATCAATCAACAATCAATGAAGTGGAGGAGAAAAAGATGAGGAGTTACTTGTTCATCTCCATCGGAAAGTGAAGCCATTTTATTCAGGAGAAAGAACCAACTTAAATGGATTTATGCAATTTAACCCTTCTCAGAAAATGACTTTGAAGTAGATGTGAATTGCTTTCATGGCAGTTCAAAGCAGATAATGTGTATGTTAACACCTGCAGTGAGAACAGAGTCTCTCCTGATTCAAACAGTGACTGAATAGAGTGCTGCAGGAATGACATCAGTTAACATTTTTACACTTCCACAAGTCGATGGGTTTTTCTGAATGGAGTCTGGTTTGATGTCTGTGGTTAACGTAAGCTCAAGATATTCTCATGTTTTATTCTAGAGCATAACAATGTCAGTAAATAACCCACTCTTGATTTTTAAACTTTTACATGTCTTAAAAGAGGCTAAATGTCACTACATAGGTTGTCGGGGACAGAGTGTTGTTACAAGCGTAAAGATGATTTTATTTCCATATTAAGTGCTTCTTTAAAATATCCTGTAAATCTGCCTCCGCCTGCCTTTTCTCAATCTTTCCTTCACAATCACAATAATTTTCTCCTCTGATTTACCAGGCATGAAAACAGCAATAAAGCAAATCATTTAATGGCTGAGGAGAACAGATGTAAAGATCTGTGAATCTGTGAGTCCTATAATTGACATTGTTTAGACATCTGCAATATGATGGTATGATGGAGCACATTCAAAGACAGTTTATATCTTCTAAAATCTGACACTGGTGACAGACAGATGACAGATGAAAGAAAAGCAAACACAGATTAAGGTTTAATCTGAGTAGGAGGGCCAATAATCTGCCATCTGACCAAAAAAAGAAGCCTAGCTGTTAGGTCAAATCCCACAGGGAAACATAAGATCTAGCTGGTTTTGACAAAAAAAAGCAAAAATACATAATTTAAGTCTTCTTTTAATAGTTACAAGATTGTAAACAATCTGAGGTTTCACAATGTGCTGAAAAATTGCAGAAAGAACCAGTTACAGCTTCTGCAACAGCTTCTTCTGTTTTTATATCAAGTTGACTGTCAAAAAATAAATAAATAAATGAGTGACTGCAGGTAATATGTGATGAGCATTTTATTTTATGATACTTGGAATGTGGATTGTGTTCTCAACATGATCTGTAAGGTCTCGTTTTATATGTAATCCATTTGCCTTCGTTATTTTATATTTACTGTCTGTATTACTTGTCCTGTTTTAGGTGAATACTTACAAAGTTAATATGATAAACTTGTTAACAAACAGTTGCCTTCATTTTGAGTTGTGTTTGTGTCCACCTGATGAGTTTAAGTTCAGTATTAACTCTTCTTTTAGTTCTGTTTTGCTTTCCATCAGCTCCTCACTAGCTCGTCACTAACTTTGTCTGCTGTTGGGTATGGCATACCAGGATATCACAAATTCTACATCATGAACAGTTTCAGATTTCTACTCTCATTACACTCATGAACATTCAACATTAGTGTGTGCAGTTGTGCATGTTTAAGCACCATGGCATGCTGTAAGTTAACAGCTTCTCTGCAGTGGTTGGGAGGTTACATTAAATAGGATGGGGTGCAGGAAATAAATTTAGATACCTATTGGGAAGGCCAGTGTAATTGAGGAGAAGTAATGAGGATAAATGATGTTCTGTATTTGCCAGACTTTTAGGCATGCACACACAACAGTATGTGACTACACACACACACACACACACACACACACAGAGCCAGCGGACTGTTAAGGAACAGGGTGGCGGCTCGGCTCTTCCCTATCCAAACACCTACACCTACGCCACCCTACAGCACTTAGGTTTATTATTCTAATGTTCAGCCGTGTGCTGAAGGTTTCAGGCAAGATTAAGAGACAGTGGAAACAACACACCCCGAACAAAGGCCAATCAGTAAATAGGGAAGTGGTGAGAGATCATACAACCAGACATGTTGACATTACTGTAGCCTGGATATGTGAGACAATGCTAAAATGCACTGCAGACTAACTGAAAACATGCAATTCATTTTCATTTGACAGCTGTTTGCTATAACACAGTTGTGGTCAAGAATATAATAACAGCTGAAATGCAGGGAAAGAAACTGTTTGTTAGAGAGGACTGGAAGTTTTGTGTTTAGAAATTCTGAAATCATACAGCTGTTTATTTAAAAAGGATATAATGGGCAGAGAGTGGGAAGTGAATCCACTGGGAACACCGGCATGTCTGCCTTGTCTGGACAGCGAGAAGATGGCCCACATGGAAAGCATCACATTCCATCTTAAACAGCAAAAAAAAAAAAAAAAACAACAACTGTACTTTCTCAGACATCCTCATTTAGGATCAACCAGGCCAAACCTCAAACATCCTCCTGCATTTCAGAAACCTACTGAGAAAACTCCATCCACTGCTCTGTGAGTAGTGAGGGGATTGAGGATGAGGAGGAAACACGAAGGACCAGGGGTGCAGCTGTAAGTGAGGAGGTGGTGTTTGAACAAGTACTGTTCAAAAATAAGATGTTGTCGCCCACATTTTTAAAACTAAAATGTTAAAGTGAAAAGTAATATTTCCAAGAGTATGTGGCTATTAGGGCTGGCTGACATGGCTCATGACTCAACTCGTTACATATCGTGTCATTTAAGTTAAATGTTATCAACTCTATCCATTAACCTGCCAACTATTTTCTCAATTAATAGATGTTTGGTCTATAAAATGTAAGAAAGTTGCACATCCATCCGTTCATCCATCCATTATCTATACCACTTATCCTTTAAGCAGTCAAGGGGGGCTGGAGCCAATCCCAGCTGACACTGGGCGAGAGGCGGGGTACACCTTAGACAGATCGCCAGTCCATCGCAGGTGGTGACATATAGAGACAAACAACCATTCACACTCACACCTACAGGCAATTTAGAGTCACTACGTAACATGCATGTCTTTGGAGTGTGGGAGGAAGCTGGAGTACCTGGAGGGAACCCACGCAGGCACAGGGAGAACACACAGGAAAGCCCCCAGTGAATATGAGGTGTACTAATGGCTTAAATGTTCATCTGCCAGCTAACAATAAGAGATGAAAAATAAATCAATACATAATGAAAACAGACAGGCCAGCCTATGTTCTCTTAGGCGTGGACGGGTGGATGGATGGATGAGCTGCACATTGTTTGAATACTTGACATCTCTCTTCCTCTAAATGTGCACAGGCAGGACCAACGGCTCTCCTCGCTCATTACTTCAGACCCACTTCCCCTCTGCCTGCGTAAGCCCTTATGCAACGCTGTGACGCGGCTACCGCCAGACCGTGCATCCCACCACCCACGTAGCTTCTGATCTGCACCCTCGTTCTTCCCTGCCACCTCTTCACCTCTCAGTCACTCAGCCTCCCACTACACAGGCAACCTCTTCGCTCAAAAATCTTCACGTCAATACTGTTCGACAGAGACGTGTCTTTTGTGCATGCGTTATGTCTTGTACGTTTGAGATGTCAGGTATTTATGAGAGTGTTCTTGTGTGACGTCCATCTCGTGGCCTCTCAGCAGGAGAATAATCAGGCCAGAAATCACACAGAGAGCGAGGAGAAATGTATTTAAAAATATCCAAACAACCAACCTCAGGGAGGGGTCGCCCCACTTACATAAGTCCAGCAACATACTGTACCTCTAACTGTAAGAAAACTAAATGAAGACGAAAAAGGGGACAGGATGGAGACACGTAACAGTTAAAGAAATATTTTCAGTCTTTTCAGTTTTATAAAACCAACAAAACAAAACTGAAATCCCAGCACTAAACTTCAGAAAGGACAAAAGGTGAAATATTACTCTGGGTTATGAGTTTCAAGATGAAACACAAAAGGCATGTTTGGTATTTGACCATTTATAAATACCTGTCAAGAAAAAAGAAAAGTGACCTTGTTGGGTAAGAGTGAACAAAAGGAGGAAATGAAAGAGGGAGAAAAAAAATCAGAGACTGAAACAGAGAACAGAAGAGCGGTTGAGGTTTAAACATAAAGGATAATTCTGTATTTTTTCCACAGTTTTGGTCATTTTTTCTATTGTTTTGATCAATTTATATTCACAAAAATCATGTCTGTGCTAGAGCTGCAGCGATAAGTTGATCAATTAAAATAAATTGGCAACTGCTTTAATTATGGATCAATCATTTTTCAAACATACATCCCAAACATTTTGATCGTTTTGATCCTTTTTTGAAAATCATACATTATAGCAAACTGAATATTTTGGGGGGGTTGGAGTGTTGGATGGACAAAATCAATAACAATCAATGTTCGCTGTTTATCATGTCATCATTAGTCAGTTGTTGAATGTGGAAAGAAACACGTGCAATCGGACAGGTTGTAAACAAGTGAACAACTTAGCCGTATTATATAAAATTATATAATTTCAAGGTAAAACCTTAGTGAAATTTCAGTAATAATCTCATGTCGCACAGGAAAGGTTACACTCAGTTTATATATAAACACTATTCATAAGTTTAATAGCTGGGCAGCCACCAGACATTTAAGGTAATAATTCTACCATTTTTTTTATGTTTCTTTGGGACCATTTTCAATCTGATGATATACAACTCCTGACCTGTTTGTCTGTTTTCAGTTTCTGTGTTTTCTCATGTTCCTGACCACAGTCTGTGAGAAAGGCAGTAGGCTACACCACAGTCAGGGAGTGTGAGATGGATTACAGCAGGATACCAGGCAGTTGACACAGCTGAAGAGTAAGTGAGTGGGAAAATGAGTGGTAGTGAGAAAGAGGAGAGCAAGTGTGAGACCAACAAGGTAACGGAAGGCATAAAAAAAAAAATAAATAAAAAAAAGAGGAGGGAAGTAGGAGTCAGGGAGGCTCCAGGCCTGTACTGTACATCAGCACATATGGGCCTCCCTGCAGCAGCTGTGAATGTCATGATCACGCTAACTACCGCTGCCAATCACAGCTGCTCATGGGAACGAGGCATGTTGCTTTTCATGCTTTTTTTAGAGCACGTCATCATCTACAAGTGACAACAGATGATGATGCAACACACTGCATGTAAATTTGGGAACAAGGCCAAACATAAAAACAGTGCATACATCTTCCTGTCAACCAGCTCTGACACCAGAATCCATGTAATCCCACCAGTTACATTCTTTCCAATCAGAGGAATATTTTCTCCAATTTAAAGTGTAACAACACTAAGAGTCTACAGCCATGCTGGTGGATCCATCCTTGGAGATATTGCGTTCACGAGAATGGGACGGACAGACGAGCTGAAAACATAATGCCTCCAGCGATGGCTGTTGCTGGCGTGAAGGCATGACAAACATGACATGAAGTATTGGTATCAGCCTCAAAAATCCAGCATCATTTAGACTACAGCATATCAGCATACCAACACCTAGTAATTACCAGAAATATGAACCTTGTGGTAGCACCAGAGGAAAAGTTATGAGATCATCCTCTGGGGACAAGATTTCATGTCAGTCTGTCTAATACTTGTTGATATTTTTCAGTCTAGACCAACGGCTGTGTATGCAGATGGACGATGCATCGCTGTGCAAAAATTAAGCCAAAATATCCCAGATACGGGTGCTGTCATCTTGTGCTGGTGATGTCATTTGGAGGCAGAGACTCAAGGTGTTGAAGTCCCACCCATACATCCACCTGACCCGATCGTGGAACAAATGTATTGGATGTGGACTCTGATGCTTTACTTTGGCTCATGTCCCATTCACTAGCATGACAGGGGCAGGGTTAATGACCTATAGTGTGGGCAGCCACCAGGGGGGGGATCAAGATGTTTTGGCTTCATGTCTGGGGAGCTGCCATGTCGTCCATCTTTATATACAGTCACTGGTGTTGACAAAGGAGGTGGACTGACCAACCTACCAGCCACGACTGACAGAAAGCTCAAAGCTTGACTGCTCAGAAGAATTCCCTTCAGGAACCGAGTCCACTTTCAAGTTACTCTGGATAAGAAGTCTTTCCTCCCTCTCCCAACAACCCCCCCAGTCCCCAAGAGATTTCAATAACGGTGACTTTGCTGTGAAGGCAGCCATTCTGGCATCTTATCGGGGCTGTTTACAAAACTGTAAATCTAATCACAGCTGTTGCGGTTCCTTAGGACCCATTCACAAAGTGGCTGCAGGAAAGGATGCAGTGACATGGGTCACGTCTGAGGGAAAAAAAAAGTGGGGGAAAACATTTGGGAGAGATTAAGAAAATTAGTGTGGTTATAGTGCTGGAGCAGTGATTGAGTAAAGAGACACAGGAGAGGTCTGATCTCTTTTTCTCTTCACAGCATATTAGAAATTTACAGGGAGGAGAGTTACTTTATTAGCTCACAGTCATCAGTATTCAGGGGATGAACAGTGTACTGTTTGTGGAATAAAAAAAAACAGCACAGGTAACGTCATCTACACTTTGCGTCATGTTCAGATATAAAACATCCCTGAGGACAGAGCCAGTGGATAAGACTACAGACCAAGTCATGTTACAGAAATCAATTATTGTGCAGTCATTGATTAAGACATTCAGAATTACTGTAATAATCTTGACATGGAAATTCACTTGTTGCACCTGGTTTGTTAAGATTGTATGGACTGCTGTCAGAGAGCGATATATACACTCTATACACACATCAACTGTATATTTAATACTTTAAAGGACATAACAGCATTTTATAACTGATCACATTTCTTTGACAGTCACTTTTTTTCCAAATAGATCACAGTAATAGTCAGTGATTACAGTTTCTCATTACTACAACTGTATTCAACTAAGAGCTTTTGGCTGTTCAGAATATGAATATTCAACTATTCGCTCCTTTTCTCCATATAGACTAGAAAAATGTATGCTTTGCTATTGATAAGACCTCAGTTGACTAAGGGCTCTTCAACCCATGATTCAGATCTTTGACTATCAGGAAGCAACCCTACTGATTAATCTCTGTTGCATTTTATTCTCATTCATATTATTAATCTGAAAAGAAACAAATAGAGTAATCCATAACAGAGCTGAAAGTTACAATGTGAACAGAATGTTATTTAGCCACTAAAAGAACAGACTAGCTCAAGTTATTATACAGGTAAAGAGGTTAAGAACGTCCCAATGGACTTTGAGTCAAACTCAAACAACTTTCAGCAAAAGTTTTGATAAAAAACACAAGAATGTGGACTGGTATTAAGGAAATTTGTATTAAAAGTATGGACGGTGTTTTGGTACCATGGTCCATTTGCATTGAAATGGGGCCATTAGTCAAAGGGCTAAGAAAGGAGGTGACAAAATATGGCAATTTGGGAGGTAAAAGATGTCTACAGATTAATGGTTGCTGTGCTCTGCACCTGAAAACTGGGACGAAGCCGAAATCACATGAGGTTTCACCACAGAAAACTAAGTGGGAAGCCAGTGTGTGTAGGGGTGTGTGTGTCATACATCTGTTGCTAAATCCTCTAAACAGTATCTATACTCTATATTCTTCAAACATTCATAATCACAGATGTAATCTGCTCAGGTCAGGACAGGCACTCAGCTCCAGATCAACCAGGAAAGGAAGAAGGGGGACCAAAAAAAAAAAAAAAAACGGGGGTCCTGACCCATTCCCTTTCCCAGGCTCAGGGATCTGAGGTCTCTGAAACCTCAGCACCTGTCTCTCTGTGCCCTCAGACAGCTGTGCAGTCCAGCTGTGTGAAAAACTCAGAGCTGGATAAGAATACTCAACCAATCCTGGGGAGGAGATAAGGTCAGAGGCCCTGTGGAAAATCTGGATTAAAGTTGGGAAATATTTCAATATAGTATCATAATATGAGACTAAATAGATGTCTGGGGCCTTAGTTATGATAATACTGTATTATATAAATAGATTTACATGAGATACCATCATGGCACCACTAGTCTTGTAATCTAAGACCAAGGTCAAAGAGTCTTACAAAAATCATATATACCGTGGGTTATGACTTGAGGAAGGTGGGATTTGTTTGCTGTGACTGAGGACTTACTCAGGTCTGATCTGACCTGTGACCCATCACAGTAAAACTTGCACACATGCTCAAAGAAACATCAGAAACAAAGTTAAAAACTCAGAGGAAAATGAAGGCTGATGGTTAAAGCCAACACTATGTTTTGTCAACATACTGCATGTGCTGTGTATTCAGCATATTGCCTGTGACACCACAGCAGATCTGAAGTCTGCCAACCACAACATCAATTCCCCATATGGATACAAACTGACATACAGCAGGTCTTCCTTTAGCTGAAGTCAATTTTGAGACATTTAAGACAACCTTTCAGGAGCTAAATGAGAAATTTAAGTGTTCTACTCAAGATGTATTCCTTATTTTGTCATCCAGAGACTAAACAGACATAAACCTGTAGCCTATTTTGTGTCACGGCTCATTGTTTGAGAACCCACAGAGAGTCACCAAATCATAATTTCAGATTGTTTTAAACACTGTGGTGTGGGAAACATCAACATCACTAATTATGGTGAGCAACTAGTGACAGGAGAGCAAATTCAACACAGTGACGCACTGCGTAAACAAAGAAAGCCACAAAACACTAAATCAGCATTTCATTTGACATGATGGGCCCTCAGGAAAACTAAACACAACACAGTCTTCATGTTGCCTGACAGCTAAACACCTCCCACTGTGTTCCCATTGTTGTCTTGTCTTCTAAAGTTTCTCTCCTCTTCTTTGTTCTTCAAGGAGACAGTTTGCACAGGCTAATACAAAGAATAGAGGGACTTGACCTTCAGTTTTAACAGCTCAAGGGCAATATTCACAGCAGCACAACAGAGAGGTATTATTTATCCAGTTCAACTAGAAACCACACGACTGTATGCACACAATCATGTATACTTTTCTGTTGCAACAGCTTTCTCTCTCACTGCTTGCAGCCTCTTAACTCCCAGCGCATATTTTACCTTAAGACATTCCGTATCTCTCAGACCTGCTCTCCAATAAGTCTTACTTCGACAACACCGCATAATTATCACATGAAAAGATGAGGCACTCACTCAGGGAGTTTTTTTCCGATTATAATGGTTTTAATCCTCAAGGCCAGAGGAGTATGTACAGAGTGGTTTAAAGGTGCACTGACATCTCATCTCATGTCTGCTGTTTCAGACATAAGCAAAGCAGGCAACAGGTTATATCATACTCTAGTAAGAAAACACGAGAGGGAATGCGCTCAGTTGTCAGTTTAATAGGTACACCTAGCTAAAACCAATGAAGTCTGATACAACAGTGCCTCAATTAGGGCTACAACTAATCATCAATCATCGCTTACTCTATGAAATGTGGAAAAAAAACTACCACTTGCCAGTTTACAATGATATATGACAAAGAAAAGCACATACTTTCATCTCAGGAGCTAGAATTAGAGTATTTGGCACTGTTACACTACTTTTGCTTGAAAAATGACCCAAATGATTCATCGGTTATCAAAATGCTGATTATTTTTCTGTTGATTTATGTAAACTTTATTTAGTTATGGCACTAAATGCAACACAAAATGAATATATTTGATGAGGGAACTGTCATCTCCTCAAACATTAACAGATTCAACAAAGGATCCAAAAGGACTCAGACTCAATAAACTGATTCAGTACTATACTCAGATTAGATTAACAACCCTAAACATGCAGGGTCATAATATTCTTGTCATGTAAAAGACAAAACATGAGGGACACGTCTAGAACTCAGAGGAGCTCTACGGGGATGCTAACACCTTGATGTGCTGACAAAGCAGTTCGCTTGCCATGTGCTAATAAAATCACTTGAAAAATTATCAATGCAAATAAACTGTGGCCTCCCACTGTCAAAGCCCCATAGTCTACCCCTGGTCTAAGCTGCTGAGGTAAGCACTTGACCTCTGCGTATGTGTTTAGGCTAAAGAGATTTGAATATAACTTCCTGCAGAGTTGGGGGTTGAAAGCTGGAGCTGAGAGAGTTGCTCTGCCGCTCAGTTTGTTTGTTCTTCTTTGTCATCTTATCATCTTGTTCCAGTATCTGTCCTTTGTTTACAGATGAGGCAGTTGCATACAGAAATAGACTAGGTGCTTTTTTTTTTTTTCAACCTCATTACTTAAATGAGCACTCTAGGGACTTTTTTTAAACACCACAGAGCTGCTGTGCACCGATGTGCCATAACTCCCTCTTGATTGATATCCAATTTACCAACAAGCAAACTTTTGTGTGTAAAACGCTTAAATATATTCTTGTTTCTTCTAGTGATACACAAACTGTGAAGTTCTGGTCCCAAACTGCACCTGGCAAAGCAATAATACTGTGAGAGAAAGCCTCTGTGTCGAGCCAAGAGTGGCTGCAGACAGCGTCTGAGGGGGAATGCCATTCATTTTAAGAATTCACATATGTTATTGCTGTACCCCAGGGCAGGTCAACCAATGCCTGTGAATGTGAACCACTCTCTCTTGCATACAAGCTTGACAATAGACCACTGGGATCTAAAATCTGCCACTGTCCCAAAACACAATGAGTGGTGTAGTCACGTTTTGTTGCCACATAAGATTCTTGTGAGCTCTTGCACCCAAAAGAGGTTTAAAATCTGGTTCATACCTGCAAACAGAACTAGACAATAAACCCTATTTAGATGCTTGATTTAAACAAAGTCTGCACCCCATTTGTTGTCTATGGAGCAAACCTACATTTCAAATCCCAATTGATGCCACAAGTATATGGAGTTTCTTTGTAATTCCCAGCTTTATGAAAGAGTAGAGCCAACTCACCAACACTGAACAAACTGTCCTGGACCAGAAAATTAATGTATGTAAATCACAGGGACAATAAATAGACCTACTCCTATAGCCTTCACAACTGGGGCAACAGAGGGAGAGCTGTGCAGGAATCTGACACACATTTTCCTACAAGAATATGAGCATTCATTATCCAAACCCCTCTTTAAAAAAAAAAAAAAGATAGATAAAAGCAATGAAATTTGTTTTGAGGAGGTGGAGGAACACGCTGAGAGATCCGTGATAAGGAAATTGTTGATTTACGGTGTGGACTGAGGCTGAAGTTTAAGCAGGAAATGAGTGTGGATTCACTGTAGGAGGTACTTTGTTATGTCTAAACCCACTCAACCTGTCATGTCTGATGCACACGTTGATAAAAATGCAGTTTTCAGACTTCAGGGGGGCCTCCAGGCGGCATTCTGCATTGTTAAATGATATGTTTAGGAAGGGAAAAAACGGTTTATTTCCTTCTGGATTTACAGATGGTGAGTTTTTACCTGAAGGCAACTCGAGAAATTAATGACCTTTCACACACCTGAGACACAGCTTGACTTTTAAATGTTACTTCAAATATATATGAAGTTACAAAGGCAACAGCGGGGACACGCGTGTAAAACGTCTGCAAGAAACCATTTATACACTCATGACATTACAATTTTCTTCAAAAACTTAAATCAGTGAATTAAATCCTGTAAAAACCTACCATGTACAGGGGAGAGGACCGTCGGGGACAGCTGCTCTGTTCCTCTGTAAAGTCTGCTGAGAAAATCTGGATATGACGAGGGTCTTCCACCTTTTTAAAATCGTCTAATCCACAAACTCGTAACTTTAATGAGGTATATGTTGACAAAACTACGTGTTAAATGTTCTTTCTTTCTCTCTCTTGCTTTTCTTCCTGCCTTGCACAGCGCGTTTGTTGTTGTGCGGAGGGTTGAACAGGCGCTGCTCGTGTTTTAGAGACCAGGGGTAAGCTAGCGAGGAAAGTGAAGGATACATCCGGTTAGGAGTTTCAAAATAAGACAAATTAATGTTAAACTAAGTAAAAGAAAAGCTAAACATGGTTAAAAAAAACAACAACAACAACAACAAAAAAGACTTAATATGCCAAAGGTTTAATTTTCATCCCCTACTTTTGACTTATCTCACATTTTTGACATAGCAAAAAAATCACTTTTTAGTCTACATTTTTTTTTTTTGACATAGTCAGTAAAAGGTTTGACTTTTTATTTAATAATTTAGATTTTTTTAATCTCAAAATTTTATCGCTGAATTATGCTAGTGAGTCAAAATACTTCTTATCTCAAATCTACAGTGCCATGAGTATTTTTGTATCATGACTGCAGTGAAACACAATACATTTTACCCTTATGAAGGTTGCAATGTTTAGTTTTTGTTTAATCAACTGTTGGATCATTTTGGAGGTTGCAGTCTGTGGTGGTGTTTTTGAAGTGAATTGTGTTATGTTGAGTGTTATTTGTCATCCCTTTTCTATCAGTGAAACACCCTTCAGTTTAATGCAATACAGTTGAGCAACACCATAAACTACATCCTCCAAAATGACTATAGTTTAATCAACACCTCTCCAAAACATCATAATCTTCGTAAATATAGAATTTATCACAAGGCTGCTGTATTAGAGAGAGCATTAGTATGAGCTAGTTGTGCTTAATGAGCTGCCAACTGAGTATATAAGGATATTGCATTGCTTGTAAATCCCAGCTTTACCATGTGCACATGGAACAAACTTGTATGCTTTTATTTTGAATGCCAACCTGCAAGTTTCCGCTATTGTACTGCCGGTGAGATGCTTGACGCACTTGGACTGATGTCAATGACCGTCTCTCTCACACACACACATGCTCCTGTACCCTACTAGTAGCAATATTAGCACGGTTTTGCTCACAATCTGCCCTAAAGTCAGGACACAACTGGGTCTATAATTAGTAAATGTCCAGTAAGAACAAAACAATACAAAATATTCACTACACACTCTGTAGAACACTCTGTACAATCTTTCAGCAATACTGTTGACACAAAAATAGCACTTGGATAACATGGGTATTAAAGCACCACAAAGTATTATGTCAATATGAGTATCTATTAGACTCATTAAAATATTTGAGCAGTGTCCAATAATGGCTGAATAAACTGCTTAAACCAGTGTGGTTGGGAGGGACTACAGGATAATGGTTTACGATGAAGATAAAGTACCCTAGATTCCCAGATTGTTCCAGCACAACCGGTTCTCTGCTCTGTATTCTAAATATGTAGAACGAGGTCATACCTGACTAACCTCAGCCCTCTCAGACAAAGCCTCTCTGCTCCAGAGGAGTAAAACAAGGCTATACATGGACCCACAGAGAGACAAGTCTTTTTTGTAATATGTGGTGGTGAATGTTCCCCTCTCATATTATTTAATATTAACATATTTAACCTTGAAAAATAAAAGTAGCTAGCATTAGTAAAAGGCTCAGAAAACTCCAATAGATAAAGTAGAAGAGAATAAACTATTAAGTAAAATCAGATCTAAAATTCTGAAATTTCCTTTAAACAAATGCCTACTACTATTACTACTAACATATGCTGTATATACACTTCCTGCATGTACAGAAGCAGCTGACAAAATTAGCATGCTTCCCTCAAACACAAACATAAACACACACACTGCTGCATGTTTGCATAGGCTGGCTTATTTACTTTTTGTGTGTATGTAGCACATTTTCTTAATTTTCAAAGAGCTGAGCTTCATTTACAAGGAAATTGGATTTACCAAACTGGGCAGCTTTGTAAAGCTGGTGGGGCTCCAGCAATCAGGTCTGATGGGAATGGTGGAAAATTGTCCCGCACTTATCTGGCCACTAGAGAATTCGAGAAGAGTTGTTACAGTAATTGATAATTGTATGTGGGTTGAATGCAGCGTGTCTGTTGATAATGACTCCACAAATCAAACCTCTGAGTCCGCTTTTCACCACTCCAGCATTGGGACATTGTGTTCCCACTGCTCTCTGCTCCTGGCTGGGCCTGGGTGTGCATGCCCAAGATGCCTATCATTGCCCAAAGCAGCGAGCCCATCTGCAATTATGTCATGTTGGCAGATAATGACCTCCCCTCTGCATTCACTGTGAGCTCATTTTATTCAGAAACAAGCCGGATGGAGATAATTGGTAAAAAAAAAAAAAAAAGAAAAGAAAAAAAGAAAAAGTAATTGGTCAGTAACGCTGCAACTCATTTCACTCAGAAACGGCCCCTAGATCTCTGCTGTTTGAGAGTCCATTTCCTGAATGTGAAACTGCAGTCATTTCCACCATGATGCATTAGGCATATGTGAGAGGAAGCCAGGAAAATACATTTTTAAGGTCTTCCCAGGTGTGCCATAATGGTGTTCATGTTCTTACTTGATATTCCCATTTGTACACTTTGCATTTGATTTACATGATGTACAGTATTTTCAGTAGAGCTTGGATCGACCTCACACGTTTCTTTCCTTGAGTTATTTTTAGTCTATGTGTTTGCCATCAGAGATACCATAAAGCGGATAAAAATCTTTGTGCTGGTGAGATAAAAGGAGCAATAAAACATGTAAGCACTGGCACCCAAAATCCTCAGCAGTAAGTGTGATAGTATCTAAGTGGAAGTAATGCTACAGTAGGAGAAGCAAAATGCATGAATGACAAGGGGAGATGACTTGTTGACACCCAAACTGACTGCCTGTTTTACATGCTGCTCTCACAGTGATGGGAGCTCAGGAGAGGAACAAATAAAACCATGTGTAATGTGCTCTGTGCTCACTGACCTGCCCCCAAGCCCTGTGAGTAAATGGAAAGGTTGTTAGCATGAACACCAGCAGATGATTACCGCAAGCTGAGGGAAAAGTGGAGTGCATCTTTCTCAATCAAAAACAGACAGAGTAACAAAGTAGATAAGGCAAAGAGTAAAGGAGGATGTGAGAGTGTAGAGAGAGGCGATTCATCTCATGGAAGTTGTGATCTGTTCCAGGGGCTCACAAGGCGGTGGAGGCAAGCAGCTGCTGATTGTAGCTTTAATATCTGTGTATTCTGTGGAAGTGATCAGAAACAAATGGCTCACAGAGAATTCTGGGTACAGGTTCCTCCAGGACAGGTAGTGTCTATGCATTTGAGAAACACAGTGTATGACAGACAATGTATCACCATTAGCAGAACTAATAAGGAAGAGGAACAGTGCAATCAGTTGAAATAAACAATGTCATGACTATTAACTTGTCCATCCACACCTGTTCAGAGGTTTGAAAGCAGCATACACTGTTTTATCATGGCATACTTTGAAAACACATGGATAATCTATCTGAAATTACCATGCAAGTGTTGTCTGAAGCGTCATTTGGATACCTCAAATGCTAACAAACAATCTGAGGCTTTACAATCTGCTAGCTTGCTTGATATATAAAGGCTCAGTCAGAAAAATAACAGCATGGAAGAGAGGATGTCTAATACTGACAGCAGCTGGGGTCAAAACTGTATTTCCACTGAAGCTGCAGAGTCGGTATTATTATTATTAAGTCTCAATAAAGAGTTTGTCCTTTGGCTGAACAGAGCATATGGTTTTATGTTTCTCCTAATCAAGGACAAGTCGATTATGAATCATATTTCCATATGTGTTGTAATAACAAAGCAATCAGTAACTGTCTACATGTGTCCTCTCTTGTCTTGTCACTAATCTCCAAGAGGCAGATGTTGTGCATGAGTGAAGGGTGAAGTATTTCTTCAGGTTCAGTTAGAACAGCTTCAAATTTATAATAGTCAGAGCATGTCATTTGATATGAGTATTTTTGGCATGGTTCCATGTCGGCTCTGCATTATTATTTTCTGCTGGAATTCAGCTTCTTTTGTTGTTATTGGCTGGAGCTGCGAGGTGCCAAAGACTCCCTCAGCCATCTAATTTCTGTATCAAGTATGCGCCAGGGGAACTGTTTTGTCGTTTATTGAATGGTGCACTCACTTTGACTTCTATTTTCAAATGGTGCCCCTCTGTAATTGTGTTGCTTGATTGAAATATGCAGTCATTCCATGCAGAGTATGAGAGAAAAAAAAAGTTGGTCTGCACAGTGTCTCAGCTGACAGAAAATGGTCTTGAAATTATCACACTCAGAATTCATAAGTGACATGTGCCTGGAGGATATTGCACTGTGAGGTAATCAGCTTAACTGACCGTGCTCATGCCGATGATGCTTCAATTAACTGCTGTACAGGGCGACCACTGGCTCTGGAAGCAGACGGTCAGTGTGTGCACACAATCTGAGAAGATTAGGCGCAGAGGAGCCTCCTTTGAAGGTGGCCATGCAGACGGCTAATTTGAGAGTGAATGGGCATTTTCTTTGGCTCGGCTGTGGAGTATGTCTGGTTGGCTGCATGGGCAAAGCTGTCTCCATCTCCCTTTCTTTCTGTCTTTCTTGCTCTGGGAGTGAATTAAATGAAAGTCTGGCGTGAGGTGCTGGAGCCCTGCCAGGGAGCCTCACTTATCCCCGGTGTAGGACGCTAATTCTGACCACTTGCTGGAGAGGAATGAGGCCCTCCACTCATTAAAAACAGAGATGGCTGCCTCTCAAAGCCCCATTTAACAGTTTCATCATCCATTCCCTCTACCTCAGAATCCACTTTCCTGACCACAACCCAACACTCCCATCTTTTAACACTGTAATTATGCTCTTATTGTCACCCCACCTGCCCCCCCCTCATTTGACCTTTATAAGTTTTCCAGCATGCAGAAAAGCCAGAACTGCTAAGTAAGATGGTGCAGCCTCTTCAGTGCCTTCAGGGCTCTTGAACAGCCTCCACACCCATGGTGCCAGGGCAGATTAAGCCCCTCAGCGCTCTCTTTGGCCAGATCTCGGTGTTACATAAGCCCTGGGCACGCTGGTGTCTCTCAAAAGCTTTCCCTGTCATGTTCAAAAGGCAGAACATGGCCAGTGGAGCACACAGAGGCGGCAGGTGTTTACAGTACAGCTCTGTCATCAGGGGTGGATGGTCAACTAAAGGCCCATTGCTAATGCCATATGACAGTTAAGCATTTGAGACATGAGCACACGGTATCCTCAAAGTGACTGAGGAGAATGAGGGGAGCTATGTAAACCGGAAAAGTACTGGGACTTGCGAGGATGCTGGGACTGGTGTGAGACAAACTGCAGCTTGATATGAGTGCAGAAACGCATGCTGGATGACCTTTAGATGTTTGTAGGTGAACCTCTTTACCTGCCTCCCACAGAGAGGTAACATGTATTCTCAGAGGAGTCCAGCTCACATTCAGTTCACTCAGCTGCACTTTGACATCCTCAGTTTAAAAGCAGAACAAATGACAAGTCTTTACTCTGGTACTGCGTCTGCTTATCATCGTATCCACTCAGAAATTTACATATACCACAACATGTGCATATTATCAGCTCTTCAGCTGATATGGCAAACTTGTCAAACCTATTTCTAAGATCAAGAATGGACTCAAGCTCAACAAAGACATATAGGTTTTTAACAAACATTATTCAAACTGGATGAAACAGCACATTTGTTTAGGACTATTCTCAGTTGTAGAGTAATACACATTTGATGCACTAGTGAGTATTTATGGCAGTAGGGCATGTCAGATTGAATCATATACTACTGTGTCCATGTTTGTTGTAATTAAAGAACAGTGCAGCTCACTGATGCGTTTCCTATTTTTTTTTTTTGGACAAATATGAGGCTACATGACACAGAAAAAGGCTTGAGATACACAGACAATACTTGTTAGTAAGATCAGTTCATTGTTGGTTTTGGTCTTTTCATGGGATTTGTTGACTATAAGAAACATATAGAACAGCCTCAGCCTTTAAGTTTGGCATAATGAGCTGAAACATCAGCCATCTCCTGGTCTGAGAACACAGAGGGGAGGATGTGCACATGGTTTATTAATATACACAGCGGCAAGCTTACTGTTGGGCAATGTGGGTCAAACGTTCAAAGTGCACGTGAGTAAGCGAGGCAGAGTAAACCACCCCCCCGCCCCACTCCCTCATGTCCTGACACTGAGAGGATGGTGGGGCATCTTGAATCAGCTTCCACTCTGAAACCGCCTCTGGTCTGTCTGCGAGCATCGTGAGTCCTCAGTATGCTCAGGCTGCAAATGCACAGAGAAATAAGGCACGCACACAAGATTTCTGACTGATTTTTAGTGGACTCATTGTATCCACTGCAAGGATTGTGTAGAAATACTGGCTCTCAGTTTCCCACTTTGAAGGATAAGAAAAGTTACTGTGCTTGCCTCAAAAAGAGAAACTGTAATGTGACAGACACAGTGTACTGTTGAACTTGTTCCACATACCCAGTGTGTCCCTGCATGCACTCAATGTTCTCCCAGCATGTTCTGTCACACTTTCTATTTTAGTGTCAGTCTGGGTCAAAAAATATTCTCACTGTGTCTTTAAGCTGTTAAAATTGGGGTTTGTCAAGCAGGACGAAAAAAATGCGAGTCAGAATGTTTAGATTAATCTCAAAATGCATTTAAACCTCAGTGAATATTACAGTTGAGTCAATAACACCTGACACTATTTTTACTGTTGTTACGCAAGTAACCTCGGCTTAAAAGTTGAGCTTGGCAGTTCATTCTTGATTTTTGAAACAGCAGCTGACAAAACAAGAGATGTCCATGTCCAATTATCTGAGGAATAAATCTGTTGTTGCATCAAATATACAAAGCGCACACTTCCTCATGCTTAAGCCACTAGGAAGTACACACACAGGCTTTTTAAAGGAATAGTTTGATATTTTGGGAAGTATTTTTATTCAACTGATAAAATCCTAACCACTCTTACATAGTATCATTAAATATGAAACTAGAACCTGAAGCTAGGTAGCTTTGAAACCACAATTTGTCATTTAGGCTAGCTGTTTCCCCCTGTTTCTAGTCTTTATGCTAAGCTAAGTCAGCCATCTCTTAGCTGTAGCTTCATACTTTGTGTACATGTTTTTGAAACTGACCTTGCTCTTATCGACAAAACACACTATCATAACCAAGGTCAACAGGAAATCAATTGACTATAATCCCATCTTGGACGTTGAGTGAAGTCTCTTTGGAGCACCAAACCCCCCCCCCCCGGCTGATTAACTCTGACTGAAGGTCTTGAAATTACCTCCAGACTTGGTCAAATAGTTGGCTTAATGAGGGGCAGCTAATGGGGCAGAGAGCTATGCATGCTTGTCATGTATCCATGTGTGTGTGCGTGTGTCCCATCATCAGCAGTGCTGGCGAGTTCAGTTTTAACAGATTGTTATAATGCCTGGATTTTTTTCTTGTTTGTTGAATCAGTTTATGGAGTAGATCCATTTATAATACACATCTGATCACGGTGTTTTCAGTGGATTTGTTATCAAATACTCCACGAGAACAAGGTTTATCTGCAGCTGAAACATCTTTTCTTAACCTCATTTGATTCACATCCTCTCATATCCTATAGCATTTTGATGAAGTGGAATTCTTTTGGTGTCTGCACAATTTGTTTCCCCCATGATTAAGAGCTGTGTAACTCAAGTTGTTTCATCTCCTCCCCTCTCCAGATGGCAACTATTTGAATAGGCATGCAAAGCTCTGATCAGCACAAGCCATTCAAAACAAAAGAGAACAATCAGACATCCAGTTCTGCTCTCTGACGTACACACATTTTATCTAGTTATATATTTCCACCAGCTGTTTACTCTGAAAAGAAACAAAAAAACTTGAGCTGTTCTGAAAGCTGACTTGGATGAAGCTCAGTAATGCCATTAAGTATGACTGACGGCTACAGATTGTGGATATTTGAGCAAGTTCTATACAGCTCTGCATGCATGTGCATCCGTGTCAAACTCATTTGTTCCAACTTTTATTTGTTTTTCATCTTTTGAGGGACTGGCGGGCGACAGAGCCGCCATCATCTGAGTGGACCGATGCCTTAAAACACAAAGAGCCCCATTCAGAGGCCTCAGCAGCCATATCCCACACCCACACAGTCAAGAGGACACCCAGACCCATCCAGCACACAGCCTGGAGTCATTATGGAAAGCACTGTGTACTTACACAGCAGTAAAACATTCACAGGAAAAAATTAAGGGTTCAGGAAAGAAGATACAAGAGAAATTTGGAACAAAAACTTGCCTATCATCACATCTGTCCAAGAACTGTCTCCCTCCTGCCATCTCATCTACAGTGATTTATGTTCATCAAACACCCAGGAATTGTTCCCACAGCTTACAACAATATTTGATAGTTTCAGCGATCCGAGGAACTCCGGGGACCACATACCACGTGTAAAGTGAGTCTGGTGCCAGAAGCTTCCCTGGACCGGTCTGTCAGAGTTGGAGCCAGCAAAGATCTCAGAGGCAGACAGAGAGGCCCTAGACTCTATAAACTCTGGACTGGTGCAACAATATTAAACTGCATTTCATAAATTAAAAATACAATGATATACTGCATGTGTGTATTAGAGTCATTATTATTGTTTGATGTCTCATGCCTCATGTTGTGTGTGACAGGTCATCAGGGTGTCTTAATGAGATTCCCAAAATGCAAATATCCTTCATTTTTCAACAAGAGTGATTCAGTGTGAAATTTACTCAGCACGGATGCCAAGGTTGAAAATCATCAGAGGCCCTGATATAAAACACGCAGGCACTTTCACATTCCCACAATGGACTCTTCACTTTATATCATAAATCTGAAATTTATTTGGCTTTGCAGTGATGAAATATGACCCTTCGACCATCAATACATCCTGCAGCAGTCTGCGGCGCAGCACAATGTGGACTGTCTCACTTCTGGAAGCTGCTGATTCCACATGTAACCCTACACCAGTGCAGGCAAGGCACGGCAATTGATTTTACCCATGAAATATTCATGTGAAGATGTTTTGAAACACACTTTGCATTTACTAAGAGTCACTCAGTCTAAATAATGGATTGTTTAATGTGACACTGGAGATGGCTCAGTCTCACAATAAGGAGAGTGCATTAGGCAGGTGCATACAAACCTATAGAACCTCATCACATTTTTAACCTCATGTGTAATCTGACCCCACTTAATTATCAGTGTTATAAGGCGAGAGCAGCGGGGTAAAAGGAGGTCACAGATCTCTGATTTTCTTGCAAATTGCAGTTCTAACTGACAGGTTTGCATGAAAATTAATCACTCAGGGGAACAACATTGTTTGCAAAACAACTATTCTCTTGTTAATAAGCATAATTGTGCACTGTCACGCTTGTTGTTATTTATAAATCACACAGACATCTGGGGCTAATTGCTTCAGCAATGTTAAAACAGTCACTACTGAGGCTTAAAGACAACGCATAATCAAACGCACATGTCAGCAGTCAGTTATGGATGCCAGTTGTAAATAAGGGCAGTGATATTTACCGTGGAGGTTTAGTCACATCAGCTCATGTCTGGAGTGAACTGTCCTCTATAAAGTACACACTGCCCTCTGCTGGCTGCAAATGAAAACACAGAGAAAAAGCTGCATTACAAACATTTAATTTAAAAACAAAAAAGTAGCTCATACGCATTCAATAGATCATCATTGTACAAAAGAGTCAGTGCCTAGCACACAATGGTACCATGCAAGTGCTTATATCATCTTGGCAATCGAACAGTGTGGTAGTGTTTTACCATGAAATGCAGAAGATCACCATGAAAACAGTAGCTCTTTGTATCACAGTATATTTTGTAACTGAGGACGAAGTTTAACAGGATTTTATCGACACTTTTAAGCAGTAGTACCACCACAGATGAGCTTTAGAAACTGTTCAACACTTTACCATCATTATTTCACATTCTGAATGAAACAAATCTTTTGTGATCTGAAACAATACATGTTAGAGATTATTACGATCAGAGCTGTTATTTCATATAATCTATAACATACACTTGTGTATGCGTTATTATTATAATATACTGTATGTTCAGCTTACTTGGACCTTATTTTATAGACATAAAACTGTCTGGCAATGTTATCTTTAATGCAAAAGGGCAAAGTTTTCCGTTTCTCTGACTCTGAATATGAATGTGGAAGAGGTCAAATGTTGCTGATGGTTTATTTTCCATCTGCAGGATTCTTAGCAGGTCGTGAAGTCTTTGTTGTTTTGTTTGCTTTCTCTGCCTTCTCCCTCTTAACCTCGTCCTTCTTCGCCGCCACCTTGTTCCCCTCGACCCCCTCGTTCTCTGGCTTGGTGGGGACTTTCCTCAGCTTGACTTTGCCCTTGACGGGAGCCGAGAAGGTGAGCGAGGACTTGATGAAGTCCAGAGGGAAGATGCCCACGTCTCCGTCGAAACGGTTCTTGGTCACCTGCAGGGACCTGCGGCCAGGACACGTCACCAGCTTCTTCTCCTGCAAAATGAGGACGTTGTCTGCTTCTTGGCTGGCCTGGATGGGTTGAATGATGAAGATGCGTCTTAGTTATGTCAAATAAAAATATGGAGGCTGGGTAATGGTTATCTGTGCCGAAAGTAGAGACCAAAACAAACAAAACTTTGTGCCACACCTTCGTTTGACGAATATAAACATCTCTATTTATTTCATAAAGCCAGACTTCTCAAATGCGTACACAACTAAAAATCTAACCAGACTGATTAGTGCTGCAGACACATTTTGATTGATACTCAAAAACTATTCACATTTGGAGTTAAGAGGCTCATACATTCAAGTAACTGCATGTCTTCATTTGTTTATCGGATCTCAATTAGTGTCTTCTTCATGGGGTCCACCAATTCACCAAAAGATACTCAGAGACAATGACAAAATGCCAGAGTCACAAAAACATTAAGATAAATTAAAGTAAAATAAAGTACATGCACTAGTTATAACACATGACCTTTTCAATGATGTTGCTATGATTTGCTTTATTTCAGCTGCCTAGGGTTTGGTCGGGTTGCGTGCAGGAATCAATTTTTTTTTCTTTTTCTAGTCTTGGGTAAACAAGGGTTACAATAAAATCTATCAAAATCTAATTTATGAAATAAATGTGATTCAAATCTGTTTACTGACTCCTTTATAGCTGTTATTTCGACCATGATGAAATAGCTGAAATGGATTTGGTTCCTTTTGTTTTCCTCCCAAACTACCCCTACCTGCAGCACAGTTTCTTAAAAAAATGTGAAAAATAAAACATTTCCCTGTCTTACCTTTGCAGAACCAAAGATAGATGCTGTTTGCAGCTCACGGTCATCTTCCTCTTTCCTGGGGTGAATGATCAGAGTGATGTGGCAGCTGGTGTTGGTGGCAAACTTCCTAAACGCCCCGATAATGTGGTCCTGAACTGCATACCTGGATCACATGAACCACCATTTATTTCCATATCTGTCATGGACAGTGCAGCTTGAAAAGATGAAGCAGATGGATGATTCTGTTATCTTCCTGTTTGTCATGACTAAACTTGTACTCACTTGTCTATTGAGAGGTTTTCCTGCCCCATCATGAACTGCAGGTTGTCAATTATGACGTGGTTAATATCATAGAGGTACACAGCATGTTGCATAGTGTCCAGCACTGTCCTGTGGAAAAGCATGAAAGGTTGGAGAAGGGTCAGACCAGCTTCTCAGGCTTGTCAGCTAATATATACCACCACATACCTCATTAAATGTGAGACACCATGAGACAATTAAAAATGAGCAGTTACATAACACTGACTGGGATTAAAAACAACAAAGGGGAAAAAAAGGACAAGTAGCTGGATTCCTGGAAGCATTAACAAGCCTTACTTGATGTTCTGCTGCCCGTGGAAAGTCATGAAGTAGAGTGGCAGTTCTTCAAACTTGTCTGCCCAGAAGTCGTACTGCTCCAGGTTCTCCTCCAGCCTCTGCATGGCAAACTGTGTTAGCATGATCTTCGCCAGACGCACATTGTTGATCTCAAAGCTGCCCCATAACGTGTTGACGCCCTGTATGCAAAGGTCCAGGGCCACCTCGCTGATAAAGGTGGTCTTCCCACTGCCAGTCGGACCTGGTAAACAAAGAAACATAAATAGATATTAAGATAAACTAATCTAGTCTGATTGTAAACTGTGCAGAGTGGATAAGAGATAACAAGCCAATAATGACATGTACAAGTGTTTACAGCCCAGCCTTCCTGCCCCAGATATATTCTTTTTCAGGACAGCTGGAGTAAAAATAAACTTTGACCTGTTATGAATGTGAATGTTCTATGCTTTACAATCTGTCATCCATATTTGGACAAGGAGGACAGGACCAATACTAAACTTAAAAACACAGAGCAGGGAGCTTACAAACTGACTGACAACTAATCAATTATTAATATAAAAATAATATACTGATTAACAGAGATTTTATGTTGTACGATGCTTAAATACAAATCAGGACTGTAATTTGTTTCCTTATACCTGTGAAAACTGTCAGCTCTCCCTTGCGGTGTCCCTTTAGAATCCGATTGAGCTCTGGAAACCTTGTCCACTTCACTCCAGCCACCTGCTCTGTGTTCAGCAGCTCCCCGTACACGTCCTCTCTGAGCTGCTTGAAGGACACTATGGACTTATGGGCCGCCGGGATGGAGGTTTTGATGATGCGGCTTAAGTTCTTCCCTCGTGCTAGCGCCTCTAAAGGACAGGGTCGGTCCTCCCCCGGCCGCACCAGAGAGCAGCGCCTCAGACCCAGCTTACGAGAAAAGATCTTTGACGCCTCCCAGGAGCGAATGTCGTGTCCCAGCCACAGTGTCACCCGCTTGAACTGTTCCAGATAGGGCAGCAGGATCGGAGGGAGGCAGCTGACCCCACGTGGAAGAGCAATGCTGGGGAGTCCTGTGGCCTGACTCACAGCCAGAGTGTCGAGCTCATGTCCAGTCAGAACCACCTCAGAGTCTATACGGCCCACCAGCGGGAGGCCAAACAGGTTGTAGTACGAACTAATTTTTGGAACTGTAGCTTCATTATATATAACTTTCTCAGTGTCAGTGTTTTGGGCAGAGAGGAGCTTCACCCCCTTCAAGGAGGAGTCGGGTCCACCGAACCAGGGGAAAACCAGACTCTTGGTAGGCTTGAAGAGCCTCACACCAAACTTCTTGAGGGTTGCATTAGAGACCTTTGAAATCTGAAACAAAACAAATATATACATCATCATTCTGCAAGGAAAACAGTCTTGACATGTTAGGGTATTTCTTTGCTGATACAACAGTGGAATCATATAAAGTCTGCATGCACACCTCTCACTAATTTACATTCTGCAATACCTGGAACATGGTTTTAATCAGCTGAGCTTCGTCCTCGGGGAGGTCATTGAAGGGCACAGCGCTGGACCAGATCCTCTGCACCTCCCTCAGCTCCCTCTCCCTCTCCTCCTGCTCCTCCAAGCTCTCTGGGTATCCCAGCATCACATGAGGGCTGAGGAAGTCCTGCTCCTCCTTCTGCATCACCTCCAGACAGTCCTGGAGATCCTCCCAGCTCCCCTCCACAAGCGTGTCCTTGCACAGAAACTGCCCCGTGGTTTTGTCGATGAACAGGGAGAGGCTGTCCTTCCTGGTGGACGGATCGACGAAGATGCTCGGGATGTGGAGGCAGCTGTAGCCATCGTGGAAGGGAATATCTTTGGAGCGTATGTACTGTTTGATATCTGTGACTGTGATGGGGCACACAGGGAACTCCACAGTGGACTTGGCATCCTTTTTATATGTCCTGGTCCCAGTGTGTGCCAAGAAGGAGCCTGTACCCCGAAGTCTAAAAACACATGGAGGCCTGTGAATGAGCCTGTGAGTGAGAAGTCTCAGACACAGGGATGAAAAATGTCTTTGGTGGAGAAACTTTGGGTCCGCCACCTGCAAGAGACAGGCGGTGCCCTTCAGTAGCAAGCTCCTCCACATTGGTCACCTGGTCAAGACACTGAACCTGTAACAGACATGAAAATATGAAGAAATAACACAGGTAAAGGTTGCAAAGGTCTTGGTTGACCTACATAGTCAGAGAAAGAGCAGACAGTGATGCAGGAAACCGTTATTTTTTATTAAATAGAGACAGACGATACATGAAAATTAGCGTGGAGGCGCATGAGAGCCTTTACTACAAATAAATTAAGTTTAATTTAAAGAACAAACACATAAAATTCAACTTACTAGCCATACAGTCCGCCCTCATTCTCCTCCATGCTTCTCTAACCCGGGCTTTTCGGTGCGTATTCAAAACAAGTCCGTGTGAAACATGTAGCGAAAGGTACGGAACGTCTGCAAATGTGCTTTAGTTAAACATATTGAAGTTTCTCATGTACATTTTTATAAAAATTAAAACAAATTTGACTATTTTTCATTTTTGAACGGAAGAAGTTGCATGATTCCGAATTTTCTTTTTGTCTTTTTAACCGCGGTGTTAGTTCTATGTTTCCCTCCGGAGGCAATTCTGGACGGACTGCGCTACACACACGCCCGTGAAGTCGTCCTCTACGAATGTTGTTGCTGTTTAACGTCTTTAGCGGGTTGTCTTTTGTCAGACGGTTGTAACATTAGATTAGTTATTAGCTGATAATTAATTGACGGTTAAAAGATGACGAGCAGGGCGACGCCGAGCCGCTTCCTGAGAAGTGTTCTTCAGAACGGGGTCGGCCGGTACGTCTGCCAGCTGAAACGGATCTCCATCGTCTTCTCCAAAAACGCACAGAGCTCGTTGGGACTCAGGTAAAAACAAAACATGTATTTCAAGACATTAAACTGCATATGTACACGCACTGAGCACTTTGTTAGGAACACCATACTAATACTGAGTTTGCTCTCTGAACAGCCTCAAATCTTCATGGCCTCTCTGTGAGATTCTGCTCCATGTTGATATGAATGCATCACATAATTTCTGTAGATTTAGACAGTCTGGACTGTTGACACAAGACAGATTGAGTCCGTGGATTCATGCTGTTGATCCAAATTCATCAGACCAGGTCACATTTTCCAGTCTTCACTTGCCTCGAGATGCCTGTGTTCACTGCAGCCTCAGACTACTCTCCTTGCTTTTCTGCTCTCCACAGTCACAAAGATTATTACCGTAGCTTTTTTTTTTTATCAGCTCTAACCTTTCTCATTAACAATATTCTGAGCAGTTCCTAAACCCCAAACCATCCTCTTCTTCTTTTTCAGGGACTTTATTGAAGAGGGAGTGGTGGATTATGCCAAGAAGAACCCTGGAACTGTCGTGTATGTGTCTCCTCAGTCCTGCAGGATACCTAAAATAGTTGCTGAGTACTGTAAGTGATCAATACTTTGTGTTTTGACTTTGACTAAACCTCAATTTCTGTCTTGATCATACTGCTTTTTAATCTATAGATTTCATAGTTCTGATTTATTCTGTTTAAATTTTATATATGATTCTGAAATTTCTAATTATTTTCTGGGAAGTTTCCTTGAAAGAGTTATGAGTTATTTGAGTTAAGGCGTTGAGTTTATAAGCAATTGATGACTTCCAGAGGAAATCCATTGAACACACTGTTAAATTCTTATAGACAGACAGATTATTCAAGGTTTTATCCTTCATATATATTGAATTGTACATTGCTTGTAGATCGTTTTCCTTAACAATGAGAGACCAGATTCATACTGAATTGAATTGGAGTGATACCAAATTATTGGCCATTATATTATTTGCAGGCATGAAGGCATGCTTAACAGTTGAAAGGTTGGGTTCAGGGTTATAATCAGTCTTTTCAGTGAAGTCTGTGACCTGCAGTTTTCAAATAAATGTATAAAATGTGAAAAGTGAACTTCAGTAAAGCCATAATGGAATCATATTTGTTACTACTCTTAGATACTGTAGGGGGCAGTATAACACTGGCTTTTCTCAGACCTCCACTGATTCAGGTAGAAGTGAAATACCACTGGGGGTTTCACAGGACTTTGTCTCAGTCAGAGTCCTGTGTTCCTGTTGACACTACATTTCACAATAAGCAGGTCTGTCAATAACAACAGTATGGTTAGTGATTTCCTCCTTTTTCCTTCCTACAGTAAACGGCAACGTGAGGGAGGAAATTGTCACAAACAAAACCTCTCCACAGATCTCAGAGCTTTTGACCAAACTGACCACTCAGTCCGGCCTGGACATCATCCGCATCCGCAAACCCTTCCACACAGACAACCCCAGTATCCAGGGACAGTGGCACCCGTTCACCAACAGACCCCCGTCTATTGGCCCCATCAGAGTGCAGAAACAGGATACGCAGTAAGGACTAAAAGTTCAAGGCAGAGAGTTTGGATGTTTCCACCAGTTTTAATCAGTCTTGAGAGATACGTCCTTCAAGTGTCTGCACAGGTCATGTAGTTCTCATGTTTACAGAAATTTTCCAGTTGTTGGATATTTCTGCAGGAGACACCCACCACTGACTGAATATTTTTTACCATGCTCTTCTGTCTGGTGGTGGCAGCAAAGCCACTTGAGCCGTGCGGGAAAATGCACTCTGAATGCCACATTTGAATAGAGTTCACATGAATCCACCAGAGGCTTGTCAGTTGGCATACTGAAAAGCAGATAACTGTAACTAAATCGCAAGGTTATTTGAAGATTCATGTAAGAAGTGCAGCGCTCAAGAGCAGATGGATTTATGTATGAAATAAAATAAATATTTTTTGTGCAAATGCTGGCATTGGTGTTTAATTTTAGATTTTCTTTTGACTTGCGTTTGAACAGCTTGTCAGAAGATCATCAGAGCAAAACTGACTCCAGCGGTGCTATCTGCATTAATGATTTCAACAGATTTAACTGCAGGTAAAATACTTAACAGACAAGACACATGATGTACACCTTTTTTATTTGTGTGACACGGGGTAATGTACATGTTTTTACAGTTTAATACTGATAAGGTTTGAGGGTTTCCTTGCTGATGATCCAGAGCTTAAATGAACATGACAGATGGCTGTGTGATAGCTTGAGGGACAACTCTTAACCTTCAGCACAGAGCTGTCCTCTGTATCGACTGTAACAGGCGCAAATAAACTCATAACACTCCTCCAGTGGCTGATTTGTTTAAATTCAACAAGGTGGATGTTCTTTGCAGTTCACATCCTGAATTCAGCATTTTTGACCCCAGAAGGCGTGCCCTGCTTTCCCTCTGCAAATGACCTCAGTGTTTGTCACAACAAAAATACAGATACTGTACATCCAAATGATACGTCAACAGATGAATACAAATTAACAGATTTGCATGGAGGGAACGTGAAAGGTGCCCCAGGACAGATTGCTAGTTACTATTGATTGATGGATACTAGTCTGCCAGCATATATAATTCTGGCCTCAGGAAGTGGTTTGGCTATTTGTGAAAATTTATGTAGAATAGGAGCGTGAGATAACTGCAGAGGACGGTGACGAGATAGAGACAGAGGAGTCGAGCTCTGCAGCAGGATACTGATGCTGATTTCACTCATTTTCTCTCAAGTATCTATACTAGAGTTGCATTTTTGATAAGAATGTGGATGTGCTTTCCCTTTAAATTACCCTCAGACATACAGTATAGAGAGTGGTGGAACTACTCACATCTTTTACTTATCAAGTATCAATACCATAATGAAAAAATACTCAATTAGAAGTAAAAGTCCTGCTTTAAAAATCTTACTTAAGTAAAAGTATTAGCAGCAAAATGCACATAGTAATAGCAGTAGCAGTTCAATGTTGTCAAGGCAGAGCTCATTTTAACAGCTGCACATGCATGTTTATTTCATATTTAAAAGCTTGATCTCAAAAGTAATTAGAGACTGTGAGTATTAGATAAATGTAGTGGAGTATAAGCATAAAGTAGAAAATGGAAATAGTCAAATAAAGTACAAGAACCATTTACTCAGTACTTGAGTAAATGTACTTAATTACTCTCCACCACTGCAGTTACTGTTACTGCCAATAAAAGTGAAAAAAAATTCAATTATCAATCAATTATCAGCAATAATTGTATGACCAGATTTAGGTAAAAAGAAACTGTACATTCAGGTGGGAGAGTGTGGATCCTGTGGCTGTTTTAATAAAAGGCATGACATTATTAGTTAATGTCTAGTGATGTGAGAATATTTTCTGTTTTGTTTTTTCATGCTCACTTCCTGCATTTCAATTTATCTATGGCACCGATTACATGTATCAGAGCCACTGTGCTCTCATCACACCCGCGCTCCCCAATGGGAGCTGGCACAGCTTGACCCACGCCAGGACATTAAAGGCTCTAAATAAAGATGCTGTTGCTAAGTTACTAGCCTTGAATGCTGCTTTGAAAATGGTCATTTTTATCCCTACCTAAGCTTATGTTATACCTCTGCTCTGTTATGTATGTATGTAAATGACTCTGGGATCATGTGGGCTCTGTTCCCAGTGGATGACAGTGGCCTTGCTGCTCGCCACAAGCTAAAACTAACCGAGTATCATGGTGTCTTGAGAGCAGGATCCAGCGTGAACATGTTTTGCATGTAATTTCCTGACTCCCCCCCCCCCACCCCCCACAGGGCTGTTGACAATGAAGATTTTTTTCCCCAAGCTGAACATGACACAAAGTGTTTTTTATCTGCACAAAAAGCCTGTGAAATTTTAATGAATTCAAATAAATAAGACATGAGACTTAATATAAAAAAGAAGCAACAATGTCATTTCAACTGAGACCACACAGGTAGGTTCATTATCTACATCAGAAAATCATACAGAACCAACTTGATGGAAAGTGTCACAGTTTACAGGGGAATACTACAAAGTATTTACGTAAGAACAGTGCAAATTGTGAACTCTTTACACCAGTTTCTTTGGCCAACACTTAAGAGAAAGAATCTACATCTACATAAAATATACTGTAGCTTGCATATTGAATCAGCAGGATGGAATTACCGTAAATTAATTTGCAAAAAACAGGTGCTTCACTGTGGGTTTGTGTACAGAAACGAGATGAATGTAAAACCAGCATCCATCACGTGAACTATTTTTACCTAAAGTCCATAGTACGGTATACAGTGCAGAGCCATTGTCTATTGTAAACAGATTGTCCTTGAGTGAGAATGAAGCAGCAGCAGCAGCAGCAGCAGCAATGGTCGCAGATTCCAACAAAAAAGCTTCCAACATGTTAAGGATTGTCCAGAACGAGCTTTTATACAATACGTGGTTAAGTACAAGCAACATGTTGAACTCAGTAGAAACTGCAATCATTTTACAAATATTAAACTTGCAATAAAATGTAACCCAACAAAACATTTCCAATGAATGACACCTATAAATTAAACCTTATCGATCCTGGTCAGTCTTTCCGAGCACTGGTACATTAAAATTTAAGGACACAGATTCATATTTAATCTGTTGTGCAATGAAAAACATCTCATAAATCATTTTCAGCTAGAAATGTGAGAATGACATTTATTGTACCTCTAATGTTAAACTAATGCAGAAAACCCCATTGTTTCTCCAGTCCCTGCCTTCGCCAACACAAACTCAAGCGCTCTTTGAAAACGGGCTCTAATTGATTGGAGGGCCATCACGGCCATTTAGAAACTCAGCAGGGTCCTTGAGAGAGAACGCGAATGTGAGCAGAGATAGTAATAGATGATGCCGTCATGCAGGGGTGATGAGGCCAGGGGAACAAAAGAGGCAGCAGAGAGGAGAGGGGAGGAATGAAGATGAGGATGGAAACAGTGGAAAGGCTAAAGGCTGTTGAGAAGAGAGAACTGAAAAGTGCAACTAGCTACCGACATGTTCAGCTGCTGGGTAACCAGGACATGCAGGTCGGGTGGAAACGGCCCAGCAGGTCAGGGCAAGAAATAACTCGACTCAAAAAAACACTGTACACACAAAAGTGACAATGTTGTTGTGCAAAGATTGAAAAAGAGCTTCATATATATAGGGCTTTCCATCAGACCTTACACCTGCTAGTGTGCAGAGTGCATCAACTGGACTATCTAAATCAGTTCCTAAGGTTCATAATAAAGTGGTCTTCAGGGAAAACAGAAAGGCGACTAACGACCTCAAGTGCAAACAGCTCCTGCCCCTTTTATCATCATCTGTTTCTGCATGGCTAACCAGGACAGGGGTCAAATGTTTTCTCTCTGCTTCTACCTGCAGAGCGTGACACTGCTACGCAAACAGGCAACAACAACCCCCTGTCCTCTCCTCACTGGAGGTGAGGCCAAAACTGCTGTTACTGTGTCCTTACGGCGTCCTGACAGATGCGCTCTGAAGTCACGGAGAGGAGCTGCTGCAGACCTCTGCTACGAGCTGATTCATCACTTTGCCTGGAAAGACAGATCTTTATTTACAACCAGCAGTGACAGTTTACAAACCCGCTCAGAGATTCATCTCAAGTCACTTCTCTTAAGTTATACATGTACTATTTAATCATAGCGCTGTTCACCTTGCCAAGGAAATACTGTCGGCGCTGCAGTTTGTATTGTTTTAGCATTGCTCTGGTGTCAGGTAAACACTGAGGAGAGCTTTTTGTGTTGCTACGTGAAGATTTCTCTGCTCTGATTTGGAAACAGAGGACACACACAGCAGAGGACAAACCGCGAACCTGTGTCTGTCATTTACCACTGTTTTGAGGCTTAGATGAAAACCATTTTCTTTCTTTTTGCATAACATCATTTTAGAAAGAATCCGTTTGCTTTGAAATAGTTGTACGAAACTATAACCTTGCTGTGCTCTCGGGAGGCTTAAAATCTTCAAGGTGTAATGAATAATCATCAAAATAGCCTGACAAAGACAAAGTATAAGCATCTTAGGTGTATAAATATAAAACAGCAAGTAAGCATATTCTTTACAGTATCTCATCAGTTTTGTTTTGAGATTCTGTTGTGGTTTCTGCTCAGCCTCTTGAGCCCTAGAGCCAATCCTGAGGTCTTCACTGAGCCACAAACCGGCTACTCCTTTAATAGACTATATTACAACTCCAAGTCTCACACGGATGCTAAAAGAAACAGAAAGGTACTAAAGAAAAAAAACAATCCAGCTTCAAAAAGTTTGCTACAGGTGCTTCCCATTGGGATTGGCACAACACGTTACTAACAGCTAACTGTGATATAATTATTACTATTTACATGAGAACAGAAAAAAAAGAGGGCAGTGGTTTAAATAAATTGAAATGCTTGATTTGTCTTCACACCTGTGCTCTCATGCACTGTAACAGAACTTCAATAAGTGATACTCACATACAATCTATGTTCGTGTATCAACAGGTAGGGTTGAAAGGTGGCTGTAAAACAACTGTGTCTTGCTCTTTCATGAAGTCAGACTAAGATTAGACAACTAGTGGTTATCATTTACAAGCAAAATCCCAAACACCTGGTTTCTGCTTCTCAAATGTGAGGATTTACTGACTTTTGTTGGTCAGACAAAGCAAATAACTCAGCTCAATGCTTCAATCGCTTTTGTGCAAATGGATAAATACCTGCAGATACTGTTGTGATGTGTGTAGTAGTCCATTAGTTTGGTAGATTAGTGCATGTGCAAGAGGAGACTGAAGGGTCAGCACTGTTGTCAGACATTGGAAGGGGTGGGGTGGAGGTATCTTCGTGGCCATTAATGCAACACACCTGGAGGCCATCCATCCCACTTTGCCTCTATAAAAACCCAGATCCGCCTGAGAGAAGCCAGCCGAATCAAAGTATCATGACCATTAGACTAGAGGGACTTTGTGTAGGTGATACAGAGTCTAGTCCTGCGACTATAAATGAGTAAAACCTGTTCTCCCCTCAGACCAGGAAGCCACAGCAAACTCATGGACACACAGGGCCAGGCACATAATGTGGAAGGTATGGCATGTTTTCAATGCCTAATGCTTAGTTGTAGATGTTTGGGTGGAGTATCACTTCAAGCTCCACAGAGGGCTAACATTACATGGCACTATAAACTTCCTGAACACTTCCGCAGTGTCATGATCACATGATCGTCTCCTGGCCTTATTATTTGTATTTTTTTTAACCCATGTCCCATTTTGCACTTTTGCCTTTTGTGTCACCTGGCTACCATCTTTCACAAGCCTCCAGAGAGTCTACACTGAGGTAGCATCATTAAGCTCCCTACTCATGGTTATTTCTTATGCAACAGTGCAGCCTTTGGCCAAATTTTTCACAGCTTCACTTTTTTGAATAGCAATCTCTGGTTAGTGTCGTCCATTGTTGAAGTGAAATCATGGGCCATTTGTCACGGGAGACACAGGAGGCTGCACATTTCAGATCAGGTTAGGACACAACCTGCAGGTACTCTGACACTGGGTAAATAACAGCAGCATTTGATACAGTCAGTTCTCCCGACAACTACGGGTCACAGTTGGGGTAAAAATAAATAACTGTGGGACAAAGACTGAGAGGGGCGTCCTAGATGGAGCTCTCATCAGGCTGCAGGTCTAGCTGTGTGTGTTTCCTCTTCTCCAGGATCCTGTTGAGCTCCTCTGTGAAGGAGTGGTAGAGCGGGGACATGCCATCAGGGTCGGCCTGCCTCAGCAGCACGTAGCTGTTCCCGTTCATCTTCCTCAGCACGCTGGGCAGAGTGGCTGACAGCCCGTTGGCGTAGTCCATGTTGGGAAGTGGAGGTGGCATAGGAAGAGGAGGGGCTGGAGGAGGCGTTTTTGTCGGAGACATCTGGCCCTCGCCTGGAACTATCTGAAGGAAACTGTCGCCCATGTCCCCGAAGGTTGGCACAGAGATGGACCGACGACCCTGGCGGCCGTTGCAGTGGCTGGAGATGGTTTTAAGTTCAAAATGGGAGCTCCTTTTTCTCAGAGGCCCCCAGGACCTGCAGCCCTTGCTGAGAGAACTTTCGGTCCCGAGAGGCCTGTCTGGTGCAGAAGCTCACGTGAAAAGCAGCACCACAGTCAAGACCAAGCAAAGCCCCGGACCGCCACCAGAGAGATGCCCACGGCCTCCATGTGTCTGTGGGTCTGGAACTCCAGGTCCAGGAGGCAGGAGGCGGAGTGAGGGGCAGAGGTTGCTTTCGGTGGGGCTGCTGGTGGAGAAAACAATCGGGGCACAAACTGTTGTGGGGTTAGTCGTGGCTGTATGGGCTCCACGAAGTCTGGTCTGTGTGCACCCTGACTGTGTAAGATAAACAACACTGAAACTGAGTTCTCGACAGCAAGCAGCGATAAGACCCGCTCTGTTGGGCGCGGGCTCCGATTATGAGAGCCATCTGTGCCGATCGCGATGTAGCCGAATTGGTCGTATCCTGGGTTCTTTGCCGTTTAGAGTCCAGCGTGGGTGCCAGGTTGGGCCCGTAGTTCACACTGTAGTAGCGTAAATGGCCGACATCACAGAACCTCCGATGGACCACTGGCAACAGATGAGGGTGGGAGACATGAGATTGAGCTGAAAAGAGAAATGAAACAATAGATAAGGTGCAGAGAGGAGGATAAAGGGTGGGGAGTGTGGCGAAGATGCAATGAGGCGATGAATATAAAGCGAGATAGCCAGGTCACCAAGGTTCTGATTTCAAAGTGCAGGTGAAACAGCAGAGCTCAACTTTCACCGTCACTTTCTATTACATTTCATAAGCCTCTTTAGATGTATGAGCTACCGTACAGCCAGTGTGATACTTGACCTCCAACAGAGAGGGAACTGATTAAAATGTGTGCGCTGGGATCTGGGGATGGGTGAGGCAGCACACCCTAATGAAATCCTTAATAGCCGCTAAGTGCTTGAGTTTTAAGGCAGAAAAGGCGAGCATGCCTTGGTCTTTTCTTGCAAAGCTCTGTGGTATTATTATTGTGTGTGTGGAGGAAGGAGAGTCAGGCAAACTAATCCAAGAAGAGGAATGAATAGGAGGTAAAATAAAGTACTTAACTCTCACCAAATTAAAAGCATAGTGGATGTACAGTATGTGCCTGTGCATGTGTGTGTAACATACCATTCCTGAATTCTCCCTGCAGCCTCTGACCTCCCAAGATGTCCTGGGTTAGGTTTGACCTGAAAAAGGTGATTTTAGAATCAGTTACATTCTTGAGAATGATGTTAGAGCCTTTGTTAGACCAGGGCATACTCACTGAGATTTTACACATCTCTGCTGGTCGCTGACTGCGACGAGAACCACAATAATACTGAGTTACAAACAAACAACATAAGACCAGATAAGATAAAATATACCACAAAACCAGTACTAAACAAAAGGTAATTATAAAAATCATGTGCAACATTCTGCAATCAAAGCTCCATCCTTCAAACAACCCGAGAGCAGTTTTAAAAACCATGATACCAAGCCAGAACAATAACTTAATGAGGCAAACACATCACGACCACACAGTACTCCAAACATCTGCAGTCAGAGAACACCAAGTTTCTGTAATATTTGAATTCACAAAGAGACCAAATTTTGCAGTTTGAATCTAACACAGAAGGTTCCGAGCAGAAGGGCAACATATAAATGTTTGGTTTTTTACCCAGAGCAGAATAGTGGTAGAATAGTGAAAAAATCCTGCCAGAGCTTTACTCTCTATCCATATCTCCAACACCAGAGAGCAGACTGTTCTCTTTCCTTAATAGAAGATTAGGATAACAAAAATAATTTAATTGCTTTAGAAAATAGAATATAAACCAAGAAATGTAACATCTCATTTACATCCGATTCTTTTTGCTGCTTTTTCCGAAATGTGCTGCTGCCTCAGAAACTCCAAAACAAATCCACAGGAGAGAGGCTGATGTGTCTGCTGCGGTAATGAGATAAGATGTCTGCTACTCACTCATACAGAGTGAATGAAGAGAGGCACAAAACAGCCCCAGAGGAAGGTGAGCCAAAGTTTGCCTGTATGGATGTGTGTGTGTGTGAGAGAGAAGAGAGGCTGTTTGTTTGGTAGGGTTTCAAACATGCACTGGTACATGTATAGAATAGTAGTCCAACTAGTCCCACCTCTTCCAGGATCATAGAGCCAACAGATCAAGACCACAACTAAATTATTTTTACAAGATGCAAAGATTAAGGATTTAAAGTTAATGAAGTTTAGTTGAATTCAGGTGATATCTCATTAAGGGTGGTGGATGTAACATTAAGTAGTACATTTATTCAATGTTACGCTAAATTTAAAGTACCCTGTTTACTTGAGCATTTCCATTTCATTCTACTTTGGAATTCTTGTTATTTCTGCAAAGTGTGTTGTAAGCATTTATTAAATGTTTTGTACACTGTATATAAATGCTAATAGGAGGACCTGAAATAAAAGAATAATAACGCTCAATTTCCCTTTCTCTGCTTTTCTGTGTCAGATGCTGGTACCCTCAGCGTAAACACTGATTTAAGGTGTGATCATTCAATCTAACCGTCCCACTCCAGAACAAACTCTCCACTGAGCACAGTCACGAAAAAATGAGGTCGACTACATTGTCTTAGACCTGCTTGCATAAGAATTCTGTTGGAAGGGAAAATAAGCTGTATAAATAATTAATTAGACTAGGATTACTGTTGGGGCCCCAGAGCAAAGTAAACATCAACTAAAAAGGTTGTGTGCAAAAATGAACACCGTGTCAAAAATTATTCATTTCTGTCTAGAAGTTTATTATTCATTCAAGCAGGCCTAACAGTAATCTTGTTATGCTTAATTATCATGCTGTCACTTAGTCTGAACAGTTCACCATTTATTTGACTGTTATTTCAAAGTAATGCTCCAAAGAAAATATTGATTCTAACATCTAGAAAAAGGTGCATCATGTTTTTACCCTGTGAGAAAAAAGCTTCTTCAAAAAAAAAAAATCAATTTAGAACTATCTCGTTTGAAAATTTCTCCTGAGCAGAATAGACAGGTGGAACTGCAGATGGGGTTTAGAAATATAGACTCAGGATCTACAATGGGGCAATGCAAATTTCTCTAATCTTCTACCAAAATCTCTGTAAATGTGCGTATGTAACATCTTGAACCAGTCTGTGTGTTTTGCCTTCTCACTGGAAAACTTGCTGTGTGCCCTACATGTGTCGATGTCACATGCATTTTTAGTGTGTTTTCAGGTGTGTGGTGTGTGTGTCCCCTCACCTCTGTGCACGTGAGATATCTCTCGCACACCCTCCCGTCCCAGCACATAGAGCGGATCTCTGGCGAATCACGCCCGAGTCGTAACAGGAAGTGTATCTCTGACAGGCCGACATGTTCTGCCACGACTCCAGGTAGGAGCCGACATAAATGCTCGCTGTGAAACAAAACAGAAATGATTTATCTGTTTCTACTGTTGGTCACCTTGAGACTTTTACATACAGTTTGTAAACATTTGAAACTGATGAAATAGTCTTATTCATATTCTAGTTGACTGTTAAATATAAATCCTCTCTCAACTCTATTTCCATTATGAACAAGATTTATCATGTTTTCATTGGCATCACTTTAGCATAAATGACCATTTAAACCCTCATTATTTTGACATATAACTCTGCACATGAGCACATACCAGAACCGAGATGACCATACTCTATGGGCTGTGGTTTTATCGAACACTTGCAGCTCTTCTATGATATACGTTTCTCCCTTCGATGTCTACAGCTCTGTATACCCACACATCATCTATGAAAAATGTACAACCTTGTCAAGCAAGACACTAGAATACATTCACGCCCCACTTAATTTTAATCGTCTGTGATCACTTAACCTTTAATCTAGCACAATCATCAGGTCAGATTTTTAATTTGTCAGATACTTTGACTCGTAGCCAAACACCTGCAAAACTAATCACTTCCCACCAGCCTCAGCTGTATGCTTTATATTTAGTGCTAATTAGCAAATGTTAGCATGCTCCAAACTAAGATGGTGAGCATGCTAACCATCTACGCTATTAAACATCTGCATGCTGGCATACAGACATTAGCATTAGGTCAAATACAGCCTCACAGAGCTGCTATAGCATGGACGTTGACTATGCAGCTCTGTACCACAGACTAATAAGATATACAGCACAGACAATACTTGTTAATAGAATCAGTTCATTGTTGGTTTTGGTCTTTTCATGTTGAGTGCTCAGCAGCTAAACTCACGGTTCCCAAAACAAGATGGTATAAGCCATTTTCCATCCAGTGCTGGCTCTCTGTTTTTAGCGATACTTGACATAGTTGGCCTCCTCTTGAACAAGAGGCGCGCACCTCGGAGTGCACCTGGCTGGCCATCATTGGTGTCTTCTGGCAAAAGTGAGGACGTTGTCTGGGAGGTCCGCGAGATGAGAGTTGATGCCCTGGGACCTGTGCATATCTGTTTATACACAGAGTGTGAGAGAAACAAAACAGAAATGATCAGAGCGTTCTTTGTTTAAATGGATGAGAAGCAGGACGGTAAATGATCACACAAAGAGTGGTTTTATTTGATGAAACTTACAGATCCAGGTAGTGGCTCTGGAACCTTCCCGTGTGCTCCTCCACTTTGAGTCCTGCACCTCCATATACGGCCCTCGAAAACTTTCTGTACATCTGAGAAGAGCGTGCTGGCAGATAGCAGAAGCTTTGATATTCTTCCTGAAAGACAATCCCCGCCCCAGGGACACATCCAGAAGACACACTCAGGATTAATGATTCGGGTGAATAAACACTGAGGGATTATTATCTGAGGAGGAACTGCCACCCAGATCAATTTCAAACATCACAGACCATCAGTGGCCACTGACAGGTGAAAAGGCCACTGATTCTCTGAAAACCATAGGTGTTAAAATTGGTAAAGTTTGTTTTACAGTCATTTCCTCTTGGATCTTAACAATTTGTCTTGCAATAGCAGTAGGTGGTGTCACTGACAGGTGTGTAATTTCAGTCGCTGCTCCCTCATCCACTCCTGGAAGGAAATATTTGTTTTGCAGATTTTCAACACTGCACTCACTGTGCTAAAATACCACTCCTGTGAGTCACAAATAAAACAGGCCCATGTGTGGTTTTGGTGGAGCACCTGTGAGAAGAAAGATTTGTCCAACAACATAACGGCAGCATGAGCTGGGATATGCGAACCAGGTGACCCAGCAATCTAAAGCCCTACAGGTGAGATTAGTAATGGGGAGAAAATGTCACGTCACATTCCTAGGTCCATTGTACCCTCGGCCTTCAAAGCATTCAAGTGAGAAAAATGAGATGAAGTGAAACAGAACCTGTCTTCCAAAACTGGTGAGCAGTACAGCTCAGAAGGGGCTTCTCATTCTTGAACACTTGAATTAATGCATAGTGATGACTACTATTCACACGATTGTACGTGTTTAAGGAAACCAGCGTATAGAAAGACAAGATGAGACAGAAAAGAAGACAGCTACTGCAGTGAACAAGGACAAGGTTGGTCAAATATCCACAAAGAGAAACATGGCGGTGAAAAAAAAAGAAGGAAAAAGCGAGGGAAAGAAATAGACAGCGTTACTGTCCCGTTGTAGTAAATACGCCTCCATCAAGTCTAAACACCCATGGGACAGTTTATGCAGCATGACTCTGCATATCAGCAGCATAAACACACACTCACATAAGCACCAGATATTCCACTGGCAGCTGTAGATCTCTCACGCTGTCACATCGCTCTGACTGCAGCAGCTCGGCCCGCTCATTTTATTAACAACTCACCTGGGGTTCCAAGTAATGGTTTTCTTCTCCATCAGTTAATCTTCTAATTATTTCTACAATTAATAATTTATTCTATAAAATAGAAAAGAGTTATTAACAAAGTTCTCAGGCAAAGGTGACTCCTTAAGTAAACTTGTTTTGTCTGACTATTGTTTAACTTTATTTACAATTTAAGGTTAGATTTCTCTAGCAGCTGCGGGGATGGTGATTGTCTTCAAATAGGAGAAAGTAAACCCCAGGGTACGCTTCATGTCTTCTTCAGATAGAATGGTACTGCATTGAGTTACTAAACAAGAGAAGAACCCAAGGCAGAAGCTAAGTGATCTTGACTTCAGCTCTCTATAAAAAGCAAGTAGATAGTCTCTTACCATTCCAGGCCGAAGATGCCATTATACTTCGCTGCTTTTTGAGGCGTCCCGAGCCCGTGCTGGGACAAACACACTGCGCAGGATATTGAGGTGCAGTTCGTACTCTCTGGGACTGAACACACACCATTCTGGCCTTGAGGAAGGTGGTCCCTTTCCTCTGCAGGTCCTCCTGGCACCCAGTCAGTCTACCCAACAACAGAGGGACAGCAGATGAATGAATGGATGGACAAATGGCCGGATGTATTCTGACACTTTCCTATCACACTAATCCATCTCATGTATTATACACACATCAAGGGCAGCTACTCTGTGACTGTAATAACAGTGACACGATACATCTACAAAAAGATAGAATCAAATCATAATGTACACATAATAATACAGTAGACATATCAAAAGGACAAGAGAGAGTAAGACCCGGAGTCTTCAAGTGGATCCTGATGTTGGTCTTCCAGCTCTAAGTATGCCTGCTTTAGCACATTTGCTCTAATTGCATTTGGTAGCACTGGAGGCAAAACAAAATCTCTCCTAAAAGAGTAATTTAGCACACCTCATTTTAAAGAGAGGGAAAAAAAGATGGAGACTCCTTCTTCTCTTTTTTTATCTGAATTATAGTGCTTCATCAACTATTGTTTATGTGTCTTTCCCAGAGATCTGTCGTTCATCAAAAGAGCACTCCATGCCTCGGCCTCCCACACAGAGAGGCAAAGCAGCTAAATCATGTACATAAGTACCTAAAACAAAAATGCCAGCATTAAGAACATTTCCATCAATAATACCAACTCAGTTTTGGTCACGAGAGGAAGGACTGCAACGACATCCACTTAGGGTTCATTGTTTTCACAGAACAAAATCTCTGGAGAGTTGGCAGCGAGGTGAGGAAAGCAGGGTAAGATGGATGCTATTGAGAAAACAACATAAAGATTCTTATAGAAGGGGATGCAGGTTATTATTGTGGAAAAGAGCTAAAGGGATGCACTGTTGGAGTGCAATCGTCAGTCAAAGCATCGTCTGGGTCATCGGGCTGTCATGACATAAATCCGAGAGATAAGAGTCAAAGATACGCCTGTGAAACTAGATGAGATGATGGAACTGTGTTGCTGTTTGAGCCAGACATGAGGCGGTTTCTGAAGTTATAGAGAGAAAATAACAAATGGTACAACCTTTTTTTCTTTATTTGGGATATATGGAACTAGATATTAAATAATGTCAGTTGGCATTGACTTTGCCTCTTGTTTTCATGTTTACACCCCTCTCTGTGAAAATAGGGCATGATTACAGAGGAAGTCGTGCAGCCTGGCTATGGGAAGTGAGAAACAGAGAGGACGACTAGTTAGGCAGCTCAGAAGTAACGAAGTCTTCAGTGGTTTCAGGGCCAGAGGCGACTGCCAGACCCCTCACTATCTGGTCTGCCTCAACCAGTGTGGTGTCTGGCTGCCACGAGGCTAGCTGAGGGGACCAGCCCGACATCTACATGCGCTGCCGTGGCCTAGATCAGACAGTTATTGCACTCTCGGGTGCTCTGACAACTCCACAGCACCAACGCAGGGAGAAAAGAGGAGTCAGACCTTATTTTTCCAAGAAATGGCGATACTTTTGCATGCAGAGAAAATATAATCTCAGTGACTTCTCCAAAAACAATCTTGACAATGTCAGCTTAAAAAGAAAACTATGTGAAAGTCAAGACTCATCATGTATTTATTCAAGTTAGATGAAGCAGACTTTAGCTCTGTCCTATGTACTACTTCTAAGCAGGTTCTGAGTATAGTGTGTAAAAGTGAAAATATGTCAGTGACGGACTAAATGTACTTGATTTTGAGTGCTCTGTTGACGATGAAACAATGTCCCTCAATTTAACAAAACAAAAATGGAGCTACTCTCAATATAAAAATAACAATAAGCCCCTCTCAGATATGCACCTTGTTATGCAAATGTGAAGGCAGTTTAACTTGTCATCTCATGTCTGAACAAGTGCCAGAGTCGCTTTATGTAAATGTCACAATGGCGATTACAAGGTTGGACCGGTACTTAATTTCCATATCAATTTCAACAGAGGCAGAGTCTGAACCGAGCGCCGACAGATGAACAGCTGCAGCAACACAAGGTGAAACATGCAGAGAGAAAATGAAGCACATCGCGAAACCTCATCTGCCATGTCTAAAAAAAAAAAGAGTCATTACTTTAAATAATACCCTAACTATTTACCTTGAAATAACAGCTTCAAAATCATTTGATGGTTCACTGACTTGCAATAGGAGAATGGAGCCTTCTCCATTCCTGCTCCCATGCCTGCTCTTGCTCTGTAACTTTGGTGAGCAGGTGCGATCTGAGTGACAGTCCAGTGGCTTCAGCTGCTGGAATTGGGTCAACCACTTCGGAAGTAATGCTGAACTGTAGATCAGTTAAAGACTTAGAGGTCATTAAAACCAGCATTAATCTGATATCCAGCTAAACTTCTAAAGAATTATAAACAGAGTTTGGTGTGTTTGTTACAGCGACAGCACTTCCCTGCTCCAGAGCAGCTGATCATGAGGAATGTGCACTGTGTTTCAGTTCTGTGAGTGGGACTTCTGGTCGGAGCTCTGGTCTAGCGATTGATAAACTGTTTTCTGTTTCTTGTACAGCTGCAGAGGCCGCTGTTGCTCTGCAAAGTTACATTTTTTTACTTTAATGGAATAGATGAAGCGAAAATGATGCTGTATTCCATGTCTCATAAGCTATAAATTGTGGTGAAACAGCTCCAGGAGGACCACAGATAAATCTTTGGTAATTTTGAATTATTACTTCCAGATGGTACAAACGAAAAGCACATGTCCAGTCACGCTGTACCTACCAGAACTGCTGCCCATTGACTGGTCTGGTTGCTTAACATGCACTGATTGGATGTTAAAACTTCGATTCCTAAGTGGTTCTTCAATAGTCAGCTTTCTCATTCATTTCCATTATCCAAAAGCAATTAATGTGGAATTATTTCTGAACATAATTTCACCAGATCAAGAGTCTTTCAGACACTTTTTTTGATTCAAGAAATACTCAACAGTGACTTCAGTACAAGAACATACTGTGAAGGCAATTACACCACCATGTGTGGGATGAAAATAAATGACAGGGAGCAAGAGGGGAGAGGAGGAGAGACCTCTAGGAATGGTTGCTGGGCATGCTGTCTAGACCAAGAGATGCTGATCACAAGTGAGAGTAAGGGTGAGAGAAAAAAAAAAAATAGAGGAGGAGGAGGAGGGAGGGAGGAGGAGAGGAGGGTGAGATGGCAATAAAGAGAGGAGAGGGTTTGCCATTGGAGGTGAGATTGGTGGGCTTATGGTTGCCTGGCAACAGCGGTGACAGAAGGAGCTGCGTCAGCGAAGAAACCAAGATTAGGGCGACCAACTGCTGGTTCATTCAGCACTGGAAATTACCGTAAGGTAGATATGGCAGCAGAGAGAGAGGCAGTGAGGTGAAAGTCTCCCTGAAATCCATTGCATTTCTCTCTGTACTGGGGCGTAAAGCATTAAATAATCCCACGTTGTTTACTTCAAATGCCTTCTCCTCCTCCTTTCAACCCTTTCTCTCTACAACACTTGCTGCAGTGACTATAAATCTGTCATGAGTTTTATCTTTTTTTCTTTTCTTTTTTTTTTTAGAATCAACTTTCCAAACCAGAAACCACTAATATGATTATGATTAATGCTGTTCCTCTCTCTGACCTTGCAGACTCGGGACAACCCTGGACACTTGGTCTGGCTCAAAGATGCAGCAATCTGCTCCTAGCTTCTCTCCGTGAAGAAGAAGTAAATCTTGTCGTCGTCACCCGATAGAGCTGTTGATGCTCTCCTTCCAACTGGAGCCTGAAATCTGCCTCTGTACACACGAAAACAAGACACACACACACACATGATCCACATACCCAAACACAGACCTATTAGCAGCCTGGGAAATTGTCTCCTTGAAACTAAGATGGAGCTTTTAAGTATGATTGAATTGCCACAACTAAACCAGTTAGGTCTGCAGTGCAGTACAATTTTACGATGATTTTTATTCTGCAGAAATCGTTTTTTGTGGTAAAGCGAAAAGGTAAAAATGTGCAAAAATATCAATGAGGTTTGGGTCTATTTAGCGGTGTGCTGTAAGGTAAAGTTGCATAAACCTGTATGCGCAATTATTTGTGTGGACTATTCTTTGTCTTTTTTTTTTGAAATGTGCTTTGATAATCTGTTGTATTTGCAAGAAGCCACGGGTGGGGCACTCCTCTGTCCTAGCGTGGGGGAAGGGAAGTTTCTGCGCACATCTGGAGAGCTACTTGAGCACTTTCGTGCTGAGGGCCGTGAACATCTCACCATCTGATGAGCAGAGACAAAGAAAGAATTGGAGTTAAATGAGATGTGAATGAAAGCTGCTGGCATTCTGAAGACCACCTAGTGTGGTTAAAATATTCTCATAAATGGTAATAAGACATAGAGCCCAGTCTGTGTATGTCAATATACATCTTTATCCTTTAATATTGATAGAAAATTGTGTCTGCATCCATTTTGTGATTTCTACAAATGTCTTTGTATTTGTGTTTAGCTATACTAGTGGCATGGGGGGCACAGCAAGTGCAGACTGAAATGCCTCAACAGCTATTGGATAATTTGCCATGAAACTCGGAAGAGACGTCATGTCCCCTCACAAGATAAACTATAAAAAGCTTTGATTTTCATTCCGGTCAGTTCTTTGGTTTATGACCAAATACCTGCAAAATGAATGACATTCCCACTTCTTGTGGGCTGTACTTTGTGTTAGAGCTAATAAATAAATGTAAGCCTGTCTATATTGTGTTTACAGTTGATTTGACCATGATGTCAGAATGATATAATCAATTTGGCTCCCTTTATCATATGTTTCCCTCTTATCTTCAAGTCTAATAAGTTCAAATTTTGTTTGTGTGCTGCTTTGACTGGACCAACAGATGTGGGACAGACTAGATGCAAATTTGGGAAGCGTACCCACAAGAGGCCAGTGTGTCCTTGGCTGGGTCATGGGGTTCCTGTCTCTGCCTCCTCAAAGCCTGAAGAAGCTAGCCTCTCCGCATCCTAACAGAGAGGGGCGGGGTGGGGGTAAATTAATGATTTCATTTTAAATTCTACTCCTTGAGTGTGTACTGAAACTTAATCACTTGTGCTCTTACTATGCTAAGTGCAGAGTCTAAGCGTTTGTTCCACAGGCGTACAGGTGAGTCTACGTTGTATGTCTCTGCAGAAAGCGGATGTGATTGTAACCTCTGTCTGCAGAGGCGGAGAAAACAAGTTATTTCTGGCTCTACAAAAAGCAAGGCTGGAGAGAACACATGGCAGCCAATTCACCCCACATGCACAAAGAGCTATTTTACACAAATAATTTTTAAATGCTTAACCTTCAGTTTAGTTTCTCAGGGTAACAGTAAAACAGATTAAGAAGGACCACTTTTTGTTGTCAGAAGTACAGGCAAGAGTGTTTCATTTATGTTCTCTGATAATAACTGAAGACTTAAAAAGAATAAGTTGCTGTGAGTAATAAAATTGCAGAGCTCAGCCTTATGCCTGATTGTCTCTGCCTGTTTAGACTGCTTCTGCTCGGGGAAGCATCCCAATCAATCTGCAAACAACAGGGGTAATAAGTATACGTCAGTTAGCTCAAACAGAGAGGAAAATAGATAAATAAGAAAGATCTCTTGATAGGCAGACGAGGAGAGATAAAGAGAAGAAAACAGAGCCAATGAAATAAACAGGAAGAGAGAGAGAAGAAGGACAGCGCATTTAATTTTCTAGCTGCGTCACTGAGTTCTGACTCCTCAATGTCCCTTGAATAAACGTCTGGTGCATTTTAATCCGATATCCATAAAATTGGAGGAACACAATACAGGAGTTTGTTCCAATCTGCTTAAGGCTATTATTAGTTGTCCTCTTTTTAGCATAGGAAAATGGCAGAAAACTTGTGAAATGAGGTTTATGTTTCTTTGTTAACAGCAATTGCAGCAGGGTTACAATCCACTCGCAGCCTCTTGGCACTCACTGTGAGGTTTGCAGGGTGTGGGATGTTGGAGGTGTTGAGTGCGGTACAGAGCTCCTCTGCCTCCCGTAGAGCAGCCCGGCCTCCTCCTCCAGCAGGAGGTGCTGTGGATTCTGGGAAGAGCCGGTGAGGCAGGCGCGCAACAGACCTGCCGATTCAACACACATTGGAAAAACCACAAATGTGGGGTTGTTTTCATGTTAATGCCACACAATATTATCCAAAGTAATAGTTTAATTTAGTGTCAGAATGGGGGCTCTCCACAAAATGGTCACAACCGTCACAGATTCTGCTAAGCCATTTATACATAAGGTAAATGTAGCCCTGTAATATCTCTGCTGGGGGGGGTTTGGTCTGCAGCAATGTTTAGGTGGGTGGTATGTGTCAGTGTAACATCCAAATGAATGTCAGGAACCAAGGTTTCCCAGCAGAACATTGCATTGTATCGAGATGATCAATGTCATTCACTTCACCTGTGGTGGTGGTTTTCGTGCTGTGGCAAACCACTGTAAACCCGATCTTTTGTATATGTATAAGGCTTATACAGTATATTATATACAGTACATAAATATGAACAACTACGTCCATACTGTAAGAGTAGTTTGGTATAAAAGCTTTTCTCCTGACTTAACAATCCCAGAGTCTACACACCCTCAAATGAGCATGCTTGGCGTGACATGAGGGTGAGACTCGACAACGGATCTGGGAGATGGGGGGTCGCTGGAGTGATTGCTGAGAGGACTGTCGGGAGGGAATGTGGGGATGGGGCACAGAGGGGAGGTGAGATTTTAGGGCATTCAGCAGGGTGCGCTGATACTACAATGCGTCAGCACTACTCTGACAACATCATCATCATCATCACTGCTGTGTGTGTGTGTGTGTGTGTGTGTGTAAATGTGTGAATGAGGGTGATGGGGGAAGGAGGTTCATACAGTAAGTGGGCCAAGTGAGGGTTAGCTGAATAGTATGTGGTTAAAAAATGTGATGTTTTTTGGTTGTCAGTCCTTGGTGCAGACAAAACTATTTATCCATTGCAAAATAATTGGCCTGGTGCACTCAACTAAATATTTGAACGCACCCCGGTGTAGCACCTCAGAAATGGGGGCAGGTTGCTCTGCTGCTGTGAGACAGTAAAAAGGAGGACATTGTTTTTTCTGTGGGTATGGAAGCAGAAGTAGGTTTACAGAGCTTTCATTTGAATTTTAAGTTAGAGGTGAGCGTCTGATTAAATAAATCTGACATGCAGACTTTGCACAGAGAGCATGTCACAGAGATAATTGAAGGTTTTGATAGAGTGGAGATGGTCATATGAATCTCCACCTCCCCACCTCCTTCTCCTTTTCCTTCCGTTGTGAACTGATGACAGCATGTTCTGGCTTGCAGTAATAAGACAACCTATATTTGCCCCCATATCGATTTGCTGTGGTGTGCGGGCCTGCATGCCTGTCGAGATAATCTGTTCTCCTGTTCGTTGTACTTCTGATAGAGCTAAAAGGGAAGGTCCAGTGCAGCTGCGATGGCCGGGGGTTTGCAGAGTAACTGCTGGAAGTATACAGATGATTAGCCAGCCGTGTTATGGTTCATAAATTTCAGTTAAACATGTTGAATTAGATTGGGGTCAGTAGCAACGTAGTGCCACTTCCTAAGCAAGTGAGAGTGATATACACCAATTATAGGCCATAAAATCATTCTAATTTTTGGAATAATGTGATTTATATAAATTAGGGAACATAAAATATTTAAAAAAACTCCCAGTACAATGCAGCAGGACTCTAATAACAGCCTCAAAACACATATGATCGTTTTCAGAGGGTGAGTAATACTTCCCATGACTGGTATACTGAGTTCTATGCAAAACCGGTTTAGTTCCTCTTTAAATCAGGAACTATTTAAACAAAGCATATAATAACAAGATCAGAATCTGACAAAGCATTAAATGCCACCTTTTGGTACTTTACTGGTTTGTTATTGTGTAATATGTGAAACAGTACAGTTGGTACCAAAAAAGCATAGCTGAGTTGGAACAGGGGCCATGAAAAGACCACACAGAGGCACAAAACTACAACAAAAAGATACAAAAAGAGTCACAAAATCACTTAAGGAGAAACAAGTAACCACAAAAAGTTGATTTACTTAGTTATTTTGTATCTGTTTCAGTCTGAGGGTTTGCTCCTGTGTAAAAGAGTTGGTGGTCCTTGTATGCGTCTGTCCGCAGGGGCCAGTTGTCTCATAATCCATCCATGCAAAGAAGTATTGAGGTGCATTATCAGTCTGCCATGCACGGTCACCAAAGGATGGAGAGTGAAAAATCCTCTTATCAAAAAGATTAAGATTATGAGCAATGCTTCATGTGCCCAGTATGAGACAAAAAATGACGAGTTTTGTGTTTGTGTTTTAGCTAATAAGGAGATGTTGTCGAACCAGTTTAAGGATCCTCCCAACTGAAAGTGGAATCCCAGTTTATGTAAGGCAAAGACAGAAGAAGACACACACAAACACACAAGGCCTTGACCATCCTCAACTATCTCAGCTACAGGATTACTAATACTTTTACTGCTCTAATTCACAAAGACCATGATGATAATGGGGGTGACAGTGAGTCTCCCAGTGCGTTTGATCTTGCATAATACAACACAATGAAAACCGGTTAGAGTTCCCCCAACATCACATGGAGGGTGTTTTCTTCCCCACATGACTCGCTGCTTGTCTAACTGTCACATGGACACGCAGGGCGATGACAGTAACACCGCAAGTGCCCATCGATTCCCCAGAGGACCAGAGACTGAGTCAGACTGCAGTCTCTCTTTCCGCCCACCTTCCTTCCTGTCAGCCTTTTCTTACTGGCTCTATCACTGACAGCCAGACAACTACAGGGACCCTCTCGCTGGTCAATAATTAGGTTATTATCATACTGGCTCTGTCACGCCCGTCAGACTGATTATAAGTGTGACTGCCGGGAATAATGACACTGCATATATAGCTCGTGGTAGAGGAGAGAAACCCTCCACTAAAGTTTCAAAACATCAACTCTGCACTTTTAAGAGCTGTGACATTTTAAAAAATGCAGCATTTTAACACCATTGATCCTCGGAACATTTATTTTGAGCCATTTGAGTAAATATTGTAACCCTCGGCCACCTGTCCTGTCCTAGCTTAATGAGGATGCTTCACACTGATGAGGTCTAAATATATATATACACTTCAAATCAATCTCTTCTTATTAAACTGTGAGTTTCTTTAAAACCAGTCTGGTTGTCTGACTGCTCATTTGTGCATCGTCTGTTTTAGTGATGCTGCTGTGTTTCCAGATCTTAGCAGCTGGTGAGTAGTATTGTGTTAAAAAGATGCCCAAAACTATGAATGTACAGCCAAAGTTGTATAAAAAACAAACAGAATTCAACAGATTGTTTGTAAAAAAAAAATAAATAAAAAATGAAATCCCAGACCGATCCAAATCTCAAACCGCTGCAGTCTTTAGACCATTTCACACTGGACAAAGAAAACCCCACCAACACCCACTAACACCTGGCTTTTGTTTTCAGTGTGAAAGGGTACAATCGGCATTCACCCGCAGGTCATATTACTCTGCAGTAGTCACAGGTTTTTATCGGCTCTAGCTTCTGTTGACAGTGATGGAAACCTGAATGGACACACACATTTTTGCCCCTGTTCCAGCACATTGAAGTTCCAGACGCTGGCACATAAATAGCCAGGAACATTTATTGTTTCTTACATTCGGCGTGAACAACACGTAACAAGGTGAGGCGAGAGAGGTGAGAGAGCTTCTCCTGATTAGAGAGGAAGTGGAGTCGCTGGCTTCCTTGTTGTTTATTTTCCTGCTTTCCAGTGTGCACGTGACATTGTAGGAGACACACCAGGAAAAAAATGCAAACAGTGCACTTGTAATGAGAAAAGGGTCACGTGATGTGCTAACTTTGCTGTAAAAGCTGTGTTTGTGTTGCTGTCATCCCATTCATTCGTTCAGCATCAAAGGGAATTCAAAAGTCCAATTCTACTGAAGTGAACTGTCTCAGAAACTGTCGCTGCTGCTTCCCACGGTGGCAACAACGCCACTAACAAAACTTACATAACTTTTAATGCAATGTACAGATAAGACTCTGTCACTGGCACTTATTATTTCTCATGGCCGATCAGCCTCAGTCAGATTTGAGTGAGCAATGAGCAGCTCCTCTGACACAGCCAAAGGTCAGGACACGCTGGGAGCGGGGTTCACTGGGGGGCTCTGGCAGGAAGCGGCAGGAGTCACGCAGCAGGGCACCCTCTCCACCCTACACACATGAAAAGCCACATAAAACACACACCTATACACAGGACATATTGATAAGCAACAAAGAGGAGAGGGTGACAAGATGCAAAAACGTTCACAGAGCCACGCAAACACACATAAAATGTAAACACTGTCCTCTTGCATCTTCTCCGAGATCACGTTTATTAAAGACAGAGTTATGCAAACACAATGGGAGCCCAAGGCCGTGTTAAGACTCACTACTCGTGAGTCATCCAGGAGTGAGCAAAAGCCTTGGTTTCTATCTTATAAAAATAGTCGCTGCATGATACAACGTGCACAGTTCTGATGAGAAGGACTACAGTGACGAACAGAGTGTCCCTGGCCCCAAGGCAGCAGAGCGACCTTGCTCTCAGACCTGGCATGATGTGACCATGTGCTGTTTCATGCCCCTCGATCTTTGAACCAACACACCCAGATGTGTAGAGAGCTGCCGACATAACATAATGCGTTTTAATTCTAGGTGGTATTTTATCTAATTTTGCTAAAGCCCTCCAAATGAAACAATACATTTTGTTGTTGGTTTGTGACCTTCAGAGCGAATAAAAGCGCTTCTGATTGAAACAGCGACACCAAAAATACGCGAAACAGCAGCATCGCGCTCAGCGTTAGCATGACCATTGATTATGAGCAATAAATTAGAGATAGAGATGTTGATTTTGACACCCTTCCCTGAAACCCTGTTTATTATCCACAGCACACACACACATACACTGTACCTTGTGCTTTACCCCAACAAAAATCAATGAGGAAAGAGAATCAACAAGAGCTGAGGTGTGCCAGAAGCTCAGCCTGTTAGCTGGTTCTATTACTGTTATGTACTGTGTTTTGTCTTTCACGTAATTTCCATTTGTACGTTGAACTCCACTTAGGACTGAGGAGGGTCAAACCACATTGTAAAACATCTATCCAGTTCCTTCCAGTGGGTGCACACACATAAAACCACACACACACAGGCATTTCACACTTATTTCACCCTTCATGTGTCCTGAAAAAGAGTGAAGAAATTTCTGTCAGTGAGTCAGATGATCTGAGGAGAGCGTGTTGTGTGTTTTTTTTCCCCGACTATGTCTCAACACTGAGCCGTCACAGGTGGCGCGTCCAGAATGTGCTCACTTATGCTCAGACATATTTGTAATCCTCCATGTGGGGTCTGAGATGATAGTAAATCCGCTGTATGTTTGCATGTGTCTATCACCACAGTTTGTGACTGCCCATGTGACTCACTGATCACTAGACTCGCAGCATGTGACACACACTCACGAACCGAAGCTCGCACACACGGACACACACACGTGCTTACGAAAAGATTTGGGAACAAATGCTGGAAGGAAAGACTGACTTAACTTCTTTGGACAGTGTCAGAACTGTCGGTTGTTGTCAACTCTGTCCACATTATATAAGCAACTCCTCACTTCTTTACCAGGCCCAAGAGTCAGTGAACATGACTCTTTATTATGTAAGCAATAACACACAAATGGGTGTCCTGGCGTAAAAAATTGAAGTCAAAGAATGTGACGCAAATTATGGCCTCCATTATTATATGGTCCATTATTTTCTACGTCTGTAAGTATTATCACAATTATAGCTATTACTACAAACTGAGTCTGCTTGTTGTTGTTAGTTTAATCCATTGTTAGAATATTTTCATTAAAGATAGTTAGAAAAAGTACTGTTGCTATGGTTACCTGCAGTTTACAATCAAAATTACTGACCACCCACTGTCATCGAAATTTGTCTTTGACAAAAACACAACAGAATAATACCATTACAGACATTATAGACACAGATACTGGTCAAACATATTCATGTTAGTTATTATTGTGTTGAAATGAAATTACATATGATATTGTTGTCTGTTGATTTTGTACACCTGTGTGTGTATCCTGTATGCTGTGAACTAGGGCTGTAACTAATGTTTTTTTTTTCCATTATTGATCAATTGTTTAATCTATGAACTGAAAAAGTGAAAAGACCCCATTCACCAGTGATTCAATTTGCTTGTTTTATCAGGCCAACTTGTCCAAAACCTACAGATGTTCAGTTTAATGTCATATATGACAAAAAGCAGCCAGTTCTCACATTCGAGAAGCTAATACCAGAGAATGTTTGGTATTTTTGCTTGAAAAATTACTCAAAAACGATGAATCAATCATCAAATTAGTTGCCTATTAATTTTTTAACTGATCTTTCCACCTCTAAAGGCAACACATAAAACAACAAACAGGCATTATTGATCTGCAGTGGGTGGGAAAACACACACAAGCAAAACCAGACAAGACACATATTTCACATTATAACTGAATTAGGAACTGTCTACGTAGTGATTAAGATGTAATGCCTTCCAGCCAACCAGTAACACATATTTTAGTGGCCATGGTATACAAGGTAAAATATGTAGTGCATTCATCTACATATACCTACGTATGCCTCTGTCCTTAAAGGTTCAGTTCACCCAAATGACAGCAACATGTCTTTCTAACAGTGTTCCCATTACAAGGGATAATCCACAGTACTCACCATCAGTAAAGGTTAGATCCAATGAGAGCTGTTCACAGGTCTGTGGTTTACAGGTCTGGTGTTTTTTGTAACCAGACAGAGAGTGTGAAATGTGAAGTGCAGGAAAAATGACATGTATTGCTACAGTTTTTGACCGTAGCTGCCTGTTAATTGGTGGTGCGTCACACTGCCGTCAGTGTCAGTGTTCTCCTTCTATTTGGGTGGAACACATACTGGATCAGATCAAATTATCCACAGGTGTATTTGGACTGAGCCAAACTGTCAGGTTCAGATAGTCTTAGGTTTAGGTTTGCTGACAACAATCTGCAAAAACAGTACAACATATCAGACTTCGTCAGGGATAGAATGTCCTGGACTTATTTCTATTGATGTCCCTCATCAAGATGGCTGCATGTAAAGGCCTAATTTAACCCTAATATGTAACTGAAGATGACGTGCCCTGTCCTCCACTGGAAGCCTGTGGATAAATCTGATCAGTTTGTTTGGTTTCAGTTTCAAAGCTTTTCTAAGGGCCCGGTGCCATGAGCTAATCACATCATCAGAGCTGTAACAAAAGGTTTTCCACTTTTGGCTCAAGACCTCTACCACAAACAAACCTTCAGAGTTTTGAGAGGAAAGATATCTTGGCAATAAATCTAAAACTATCTGCATGAATATAAACATTCATGAATGAGCATTTATATGCAACTTAAACCCACGAGAAAAAGGTTGATTGACATATTAAACTAAAATTTAAGTGAAGTGGGAGCTTACTACTCTGGCGTGTTTGCTCAGTTCTTCATGAATAAAGATGTCAGAGAGAGCACTTCTTATCACGTCAAAGTGGCAGTGCTGTGTTTACCACACTACCAAATGATGACACAACCATAATGCCTTCTTTTCAGAGCTTGTCTCCGAGCCAAAACTTTCGTAGGACTCCGACCAGGGAGACTGCAGAATGAGATGAAAGACAGCCAAGACTTTCATCTCAGAAAAGAAAATCCAACCCCACATACAAAACACAAACAGTCCCCGTGTTATTTCAGGTCTTGCTAGATGCTATCAGTGAATCACCAATAAGATCCTGTCAGAATCGTGCATCAGCACTGGGAATAAGATTAAAGCATCATGGGAATCTCAGTGGATTTACGGGGCCAAAGCATGAAACGTTGCCACAGAGAGAAAAACTATGATGGTGAAAACAAATGGTGGCGTAACAATGCTGAGGTGGAGATTAAACAACTTTGGTCAGAGCAGCAGAGGCCAAGCTGATAATGTGAGTAAATCATCAATGTTTTCTGTGTTTGACACGCACTAGATGCAGCTGCTCAGGCTGTTTGCTAAGACAATAATAGACTTGGCTGAACAGTAAATTGGTGACTATCATTGATCTGTCTCCTCAGCGCTGTAATTACCAGGCTGGATGAAGAAAACTTAAAAATAAAAGCGTCAAGTTGGAGGTTTTTATTACCACCATCACAATAATAATAGTGCTAACAATGAGGAAACTCACTACCGAGACCTCTTTTGCCATCTCAGCTTATCATAGTAGCGACAGACAAGTTACAGTGCATCAATATTTCACAACTGCATTACTTCAGGTCTGGTGGCAGAGGCACCCCACAGGCAAACAGCAGAGTTCAGAACACAGTCAAGCATTAATCTCACCTCTGGGAGAGGAAAGCAGCGGCCACCGAGCCACATAAACACACAAATCATCAAATTTACCTATTAAAGCCACACACATGACAGAATTCTATGCTGTATTACTCCTTTCTTGATTAATTGATTAATTGTTTTCCCTAAACAAATGTCATAATAAAATTCGCCAAAATAGTGGCAAATGCCTGGTAATGTCTCTGCATGGTTCTTCCAGTATGCAGGAGCCTTTTCTTTCCTTCTGCAGTGGTTTTTCCGACACACCTGGCCCCTTGAGATTTCCATATAAGTGTGCATAAAGTCATCTTGTGCCATTTTCTGTCTTATCAATTTGAGCTCCCTCTTACACAGCATGTACTTGTACTCCCACTCATGCAGGCCATCTGTAGAGCATACTGTAAATTAATGAGCGCCCCCTCACCCCAGCTGAGAGGAATGATATAAATCCTCCTACAAAGACTCCCATTGGTAGTGACACCCACATACAGCATCCATCCTATTTCCATATAGAGCAACACACACCCAGGCAGACATATCATCCTTGTGAGAAGACGCTTGTCACTCTCCGTCCACCCCCAAATGACATGTGTCTCCA
>BRZM01002805.1:39111-50974 GCA_033238685.1 Lates japonicus | reverse complement strand
GAAACATATTGGTGCCGTTAGAGCTGGTAGAGAGCAAAGATTTCGAGAATTACCGAATGGAAAATTCACAGGCGATTCAGGTAATGAGAGCCACCACAACAGACCTTCCGTTTCATTGTTATATCCATATCGAACGATCATTCAACAGCAGTTATTTTCAGTCCGTTAAACCGCATGATCTCGCAGAGCCTCGTTCGACCAGTTCTTCAGCTGCGGTCAGTCCGAGGCCTGGGGCCCCGTGAATCACGTTCCTTCAACAGCATCAGCAGTGAACAATGACCATTGTTCGTGTCCTTCCAACCAGCACTGAAACAGCTCTGGTGCACCACTGTCTGTCTCGCCATTTCACTTTCCAGTATCTGTGCCGCCAAAGAGTTGAACCGTCAACCATTTTCTGTTTTTCACCCTCAACTCATAACTAAAACGTCACGGTTATCCTCGGTGCTTTTCCATTACAGCATTGTCGTCTGTTCGACTATCGCCTGGAAGCGATTATACACCAGTCATTCATGGCACGCAGACACATGACACAGCCACAGTTATCAGGTCTTCCAGCGCTGAATTACAGAGGAGACAGATGTTACCGAACATAGATAAACTGCGGATATCCGGTGACAACACAGATGGCTGGGGCGGGAGCCCACGAGCACCCACGAAGAGGAGTCTTCTCCATCAGCGACAGTGATTTCGCAGGAAGATGCGTCTGGTAACGGAGACAACCGAACACAAAGATATTTGTCGATCTGCATTATGGTGCCAGCATTTCGCTTCTGCCAAAAAGCTATTCGAACAGTTCGAAACACATTGTTCAAAGATGTACAGCATCCTCACGCCCATAATGCATACCGTTAAACATGCACAGGCAAAACAGCAGCTGTGCCCGCAGAGACTTCCTCAGATAAAGATATAGTCGAACAGCCTGAGCCAGAATTTGGTCTGCGCTTTCTTCAACGCATGGCTTCGACATCAAGATCCAATCTGTAAAATCAATCTGTTCTCATTCTCAAATCACCTGCCTGATCTTCGTCAAACCACGACAGCAGCTGAAACACGACCATCGCTGGCGGACTTCGATCTGATTTCAGGCACGAAGAGTCCCTTCTGCTGAAACGTTTAATCCGTCCGGATTTCGGCGCAACAGCGGTCACAGTTAGCGGTTGCAACAGCCTGTATCGAGACATATTTCGCGCTCAGCCACCACGCCTGACATTGTCATTGCTGGCACACACATCATACATACAATATATTATTCATTTTTAAACTTATTCATTGCCAGGAAGCACGCATTAATTTTCACAGACAAAGAGCTTGAAATCATCGCAAAGCCCATCAACGCTGTTCATATCGCACCATTGGTTTGCCGCGACAGTCATTTTAAATTATTATTACCGTCACACCCTTTAGCGTTACGAGAACATAGCGATCAGTCATCCAACACAACCGGATGTTGGCGTACCGGAACAGCCCGAAATCACACCATAACATTATGGAACAAACCAGTTATTCATAACACGTCATAAGAGAACATGTTGATCGCGCAATAAAATCTGCATGAAAATATTAAACACCCGCGAGCGAGAATATTTAACGATATGCCCGCAGGTTATCCTCCCAAAGTCACAGCAGCTCAACAGGCGTCTCCATATCCGATGCACCTTCAGCATATTGCAATCAGCCATAGTTAACAGGCCTGTGAGCTGAAGGAAAACAATTATGCAAGCAACGAACCCAGACAAAATTCCAACCACAGATATTTCACATGCAGTCATCTGGCTGGGTCTTCCGCCTAGACAGCCCCGCCGAAATCCAGAACACGAGCCAGCAGAAATAGCAGCATCACCAGTACAGGAAGCGTCGGTCACGTCATTACACGCCTGCAGCAGAAGGTTCTTCCTCCGCCAGGCAGACAGTTACAGATGTCAGATCATTTCGTAGCCAGTAGCCAGCCGGTCAGAGAAAGCCGTTCATCGCCCGGTTCGCAGCTTCGGCTCGGTTCGCGTATGAGCAGGTGCGTCAATAATAATCTCGACGAACAGGAATCACCAATGATTAGCCTGTGCGCAGTGCATTATGGGTTTTCAGTCTTCTTCTCCTTTCTCTCGTTCCTTTCTCTTCATTGTGAGTGTGTGTTCTTCCTTTCTTCAGTTACAAGAGGGAGGTCTGCCCGTCCGGAGAGGGCGAATCACGCGATGTGTCCGTCATTGAATATTGAGCCAATGCAGAAGAAGCCCATGATGATGACCGCCGTCACTTGCCGCCGTGAGCCCTCTCCACCCTTCCGCTTCCCGGTCAGTGAGCCCCTGTTTAAACAGTGAACAGCGCACGAAAACCATCACACAACCGCATCATTCCTGCCTCACTGTTCCATTTGGTCTGGCTTTAAGCCCGAGCCAACCGGCTAACGCAGAAACGAGGGAGGTCACGATCGACACCGTCGTTTCAGCCACACAGCGGCGGCATGTGCAGCGGAACAGAGATTGTCATTGCGACAATGAGCGTCTGGTGTGCACGCATCCCGAGCCAGCGTGCGTGTGCCTGAGTGAGCGGTTGATTTGCGGTTCCGGAAAACAGGTTCCGCTCAGGTTTTCCCTTCAGTTGCGCCAGCGCACGTTCTCGCAGCCCTGAGTCAACGTTCTCATTTCGCCAGTTCGTTAACAGTCGACGCGAGCACAGCCGACCGACCAACGAAATGAATGAACATTAGCACGACAGAAAGACCGTCGAGCCTTCAGCGTGGTTCATTTCACCATCATTGTTCACCTTCGGAGGCTGGTTTTCACCGTTATGCAGGGCCGAGTCATGGTCGATATCGGAGTCGATGGGTTGGTCATGAGTGAGGGCTGACAGAAGAACAGAGAAAAGAGAAATACCGGGATAAGTCCCGCAGCGAGAACGAGGGCGGCGCAGTGCGAGATGAGATCATCGCTTCACGGCGATGAGCGGCGGAGTCGCGGCCGTCCTTCAGGCCCTGCATCAGTCATTGTGCTGCAGAGCGTTCATTGCACTGGCAATCTTCAACGTCACCTCAATCTTCACGGTTTTGCCGTTCGTTGTCATCACCTTTCCTCTGTCTCCTCAAATTCAGTGACCATCATTCAGTCCAACTCCGAGTCAGCAAATCAAACACGTTCACGTTTAACAAACCGTTACTGAATAAGCGATTACCACCAGAACAAACCAGCGAAATACCTCAGGCATTCATCCCGTATTTCAGTGTCATGAACAGAGACTGACTACCTCAGTTATTTATTGCCGAGTTTCAGTGATGATTTAATCGCGAGCAGAAAGGAGCAGATCAGCGGGAGGGCAACAGTAACAAACAGCCTATGCGCGCTGTCGCAGGCGGTCAATCATTGCTCGTTCTCCACCATTCTCAGTCCCAGAATAGAGTTGCTTCCAAACAGATGCCTGCGAAAGAAACCGCACGTCATAGCTCGTCATGTCTCACAGCAGCGTCAGCCGGCACATCACCGAACACCATGTCGTCCGCACGATGGTCCCGAGCTATGGACATCGAATGTTCCGCCAGATTCAGTGTCAGGCGATCACCGCCTCAAATCAATCAGCAACGGCGAGGCGTCCACAGGCCTCGCCATCCACACACCGTCCGCTCACACACACACAGAAGCCCCCGTTCACTGAACCATTCATTGAACACCGTGCCCTCAGCAACGATCAGCCTACGCACAACGACGGCGGTGACCGTGGCGGCGTATCTGTCACTACCTCAGACTTTCGTTCACCTGCCTGGACCAGCCTGAGCTGAGACAGATTTTCGGATTTTTACGATGGTAGTCTCACATAGCATTGCTGTGTGAAAGTTGCACATCTCTTCCGGAATCAGATCACTGTAGCAGGAAACAGCGTTCGAGTTGCACGCTGCTTTTCTCAGTGACGAGGTCGGTGGGAACTCATTTGTAAAAAAAAGGGCACAGGCTGTTTCAGCTTTGCAGGTCTGTGTATCACCATCCGTGATCAGCACTGGCTCACTGTTGAGCCATTTGTCAGATACATAGAATCACTTTATTTTCACTTTATTCATCGTTTACAAACCAGCCGCTGGAGGCCACTGTGCCAACAAATCTACGTGATGATAAAGAGTGAAAATAAGAGTGGTTCTGCAAGCATACACAACAAATGTGAAACAACGTGATATTGTTAGCAATATATAATCATAATGATTGTGGTGATACACAGACTTTCACTAAAGCCAGAAACCAATGCTATTTAACCTATAAATCTCTTTTTTTTTTTTTTACAAATATGTGAGTTCCCAATTGACTCCATCACCCTCATCAAGGAACCTGCACTGAAAAGCAGCATGCAGCTCAGACGCTTGTTTTTTTTCTCCAATGGCGAATCTGATTCAGAAGTGTAATGCAGCTTTCACACAGCAATACTCTATGCAGGACCACACGCTAAACAGAATCAGAAAGTGAGTCACAATGCTCAAAAGCCAGGTATGCTGTAAAGAAATTCAAAACCAAGGTGAACAAAAGTCTGAGAGTAATAATTACACCACTGACAGTTCCACCACCATCATTGGCGCATAAGCTTCAATCACGGTCATGCGCCTATGGTCATGTAGCATTGTTACTAGTTCCAATGAGCAGTGTTTGTGTGTGTGTATGTGCAAGCAGTTAGTGTTAATGTCTCTAATGAATAGATGTGGCACATTTGAGCCTGTGGACACCTGCTGTTGTTATTAGTCCCAAAGAGCAGGCTAATCAAATTCCTTGGCTTTCTCAAATCGAGCAGGTTATTCAGTGTCCTCAAAACTCCAAGGACCTTCATTACTTGACAACATGAGTGTTCGTGATAATGCCAGCTTGTTCAGATGTATGCTTCTTGAAGACAAAAAAATGGCAACGGAAAAGCCTTTAACTTAATGCAGCTCTGCAGAGCTGAACGGCCAGAGGAGTAACTCCAACCCACACATTCTCTAAAGACCTAAAGAACAAAGTGAGGAGCAAGTATGAATTGGTCACTTGCATGGGACAAACAACGATAAATTATATCACCTGTTGCCTCCCACTTGTCTACCTTCTCTGCCCCTTTCTCTTCCAAGCTTGATTAAATCATCGCAAGACTTCAACAATAAATGCTATGAATCCCAGTTCCTACCTGTTCCCATGGCTACTAGAAATACAGAGGATGGGTCTGTGGGAGAAGTAGTTTTCACTGGTTTGTTCTTATGGTATACCACCACTTGTCTCAATATGAGTTTATTAAACATGAAATATGTTTTGGTTGCAGAAAGATTCTGTAGGAACAGTTGATTTGGAACATGATACTGCAAGACTGAGAGATGAGGGAAGAGAAAGTGATGACAACTGTGTGAAAAACAACAAAACAAATAAAAAAAAAACCATGAAGGCGATGTTGAAAGATTGAGTTAGTTGCCAGTGCAATGGTTGCTCTGCAGGACTCAGCTGTGAGCTGTTGACGATAGGCCTGAAGGACAGCCATACCTTCCACCCACTCTGTCGCTATGGGAGACAGGAGAGGAGGTCTCATCTCCTTTCTGTCTCACCTCATTCTCTCTCCTTTACAGGACTTATCCCAGTATTTCTTTCCTCCTCTCTGCCTTTTCTGTTCTATTCTGTCTGTCAACCTTCCTTTCCTTGATAACCCATCGAGCCCGATTATCATTATGACTCAGCCCACTGCATAACAGTTAAACCAACCCAGGAAGTTGCGAATAATGATGAAAATTGGAAATAATTACACCAGAGGGCTCAGTCAGTTCTTTCCCAGGTCTTCTGTCTGCATGCCAGGTGTGCACACGACCCATTCATTTCATTGGTCAGTCCATTGTACTTCCTGTCGGTAATGACCGAAATGATGTTATCATGGCTGTAGGCCCAGTGCACTGGCGCTTGGCAATGAAGAAAAGGAAAGAAACCACAAACAGGAACTATAGCTCGTTTCCAGGAACCACCAAATCAACCCACCACTCAAACACACACACACACACTAGCTCAGAGGCATGTGCATATACACAAACACCTAGTATCTGTGTCTGTCTTGCCCTCTTACTACATACCGCCCTTTCTTTATCTCTGAAAGCAGAAGCAATGTTATCAAATCATGACTATTAAGAGCCTCCTCATTTCTGCATTAGCCAGTTAGTCAGCTTAAAGTAAAATTAAATAGAACAAGAAAAGAGAATGAGAAACACACCGGCTCACTATTTAAACAGAATACACTGAGGGGGAGCCTGAAGAGCTACAGGAGCGAGAGAGGGGTGGAGGGAGAGAGGGAGGCTGTTGCCACGGCAACCAGAGTGGCGGCGGTCGTCATCATAAGGCTTGCATTGTGTGTGTGTGTGTGTGTGTGTGTGTGTGTGTGTGTGTGTGGACACATCGCGTGTGTCCGTCACCTCCCGTCTGGAGGAGACATCCTCTTACACTGTGCCAACAGAGAGAAGAGACACACACACACACTCAGAGTAGAGAGAAAGAGACAGAGAGAGAGGGAGGGAGAGAGAGGGAGAGAGAGAGACTGAAACCCCATAATGCACTGCACGCTGCAGGGCTGAAGTCGTGCAGATTCATCAGTTCCTGTTCGTGGGGATTGTGTGTGAGCGCGCACACACTCATACACCCAGACCGAGTGCAAGAGAAATACACAGACAACCAGGCAGGTAAGACAGCTTTTCTCTGACCGAGCAGAAAGCTACTGGCTTTACAGGATGATCTGTTTATCTGTCTTCATCTATCTGCCTCTTGAGAGGAGGAGAGGGGAGAGTTGCTCTATACAGACAACAGGGTGTTATTAATATTTGACATGTTATGATTCCGACAACTTCCCTGCCTGTTGCTAGTGATTGCTGCTGTATTTTTTCTTACTTGGAAATATTGTTTGGGATTTCTCAAAAGCGAGGATATATCCTAGAGCGGAGATTTGAAATAGTTGATATGCATGTGGAATATCTGTGGTTAGGTTTTGTCTATTACTAGGTTCGTTGCTTGCATAGTTGTTTTTTTTTTTTCCTTCCAGCTCACAGATACTGTTTAACTATAGCTGATTTGAATATGCTGGGAAGGTTTTGCATGGATATTATGGGAGCACTGGTGAACACTGTAACTTTTAGGAAGGGATAACTTCTCTGGGAAATATGTTCATGTTGTCACTCAGCAGATTGTTTATCTTTTCATGTAGATTTTGTGCAATCCAGCATGTTTCTCTTATGATATTTATGAATAGCTAGAAGTTTTGATTCCATAGTAATGTATGAATTGTAGTTTCAGATGTTCAATTGCATAACATCCAGTTAATGTTGGATGACTTGGTCTTATATGTTTCTCATAACACTAAAGTGTAACTAATTATGTCATTTAAAATGTGAGCCTAATGTGCCCAGTCAAAAACAGCTTAAACCAATGAGGCATTATAGGTTATACTTTCATGGAGGACAATCATTGATGAGGCTTTTTACGATTAAGTTTCCAAAGCTCTTTGTCTTTCTGTAAGAAAATTAAATATGCAGTAGCTGGTTCCACAACAGTAAAGATAAGTTTAAAAAAATGAATAAATATATATGTATATATACATAATGTGTATGTGTATGTGTGTGTGTGTGTGTCAAATGACAGTAGTGCAAGCTGATAGGCGGGTAAAAGTGTGGCTCCTCCATTACGGGTCATTTTGTGGTTTAACGGCCACTGAAGCTTGTGACCATATCTGTTGCGCCAGAAATCCAGACAGACTAGAAAGCACGACTGCAGCAGCTTAGGGAAGGGACTCTTAAACTTTATTACCTAAAGGCTCAAATGGGAAATTTCAGTCCTCCGCCCGGGGACCCCATTGTGAAATCATGTTTCAACACTGTCATGTGGAGACACAACAGAAGGTCAAAATAAGAGCTTAGAGTGAGAAATGGATTTGAAATGAAACAGATTATTTGATTTTTTTAGATTGGATCTTAATTCCAAAAGGACATAATTTAAATGTCAGAAATACATGCTGATTTCTGAAGAAAACACTTTAAGTTAAATTTTGAATAAAATATAGCTCAAGGTAATTTTATTTATATTATCTTTTATCACAGGAAAGTCTCTACGGAGCTTTAACACTGTTTTGCCTGTATGTCTTGCATATTTTAACAGTATGCATTATGTAGACATGGGATGCTGTACATGCTGAACTGTGTAACAGACTATTCAAATAGCTTTTTTTGGCTTAGGAAATGAAATGCAAAAAAGCCATAATGCAGATCAGACCAAAAAAAATCTTTTGAATATTCAGTTTGTCTCCATTTACCAGACATCTGTTCTTCCCCTGCAGAAATCCACCTGTCAAAACTCAAAATGGAGAGGCTCCTCTTTTTCATTATAGTTGCTTTCATTAAGAGCTCCCCCGCCCCCCATCACTATCTGTGTTGTCACCTGATAGAATTATCCACCAGACATCTATGTGACAGTAGCATCTATATCTCTGTCTCCTCTCTGTAATAATTCAGCGCTCACGCTCGGGAGACTCAAAGCTGCCTGATGAAACTGTGTATATGCATATGTCTGCGTACCGTAGTTATTTGGGTATATAATGTGTCCTTCAAAATGTGTGCATTGTAGTGGGCTCAAGATGAAGCCGAGAGATACTGTAAGTAAGAAAAAGAAAAGCAAAAGGATGTATGTCTGTGTTTAGTTATGAGTTGAAGACAAAAAACAGAAAGAAGTGGTTTGTTGGTTTTTAATGCTGGCTCAAGCAGATCACAAGAGTAAATCTAGCAGGGCTCTGAATAACAGTGGTCATACCAGAGCTGTTTCAGTGCAGTTTCAAAGTTTAGGAGGTTTTTGAACAATGGTAATTCATTTATTCCACTACTGGTCTGTTATAGAGGTCTGTGTTGACAGATTCCCACATCTTGGGGCCCCAGAATACGTTTGTACCCAAACAGAGAACTGGTCAGACTGAGGAGAAAGGCGTAGAGGCTCTGCAGGGTCATGCAGTTTTAACGGACTGAAATAGCTGCTGTTGTTTGAAGATGATCCGTTCGATGATTTGTCTTTAGATACTCAACAATAGAGCAGAGGTCTGTTATGAATGTTGAAAACCTCTCAGACACACACTGGGTCGCCCTGCTGGATTTTCCATTCAGTAAGATCCTTGAGGTTCTCCAGGAAATATTCTTTTGCTCTCTATCCAGCTCTGGCTTTATTTAGCATCATGGACCAAAAGTGATATATGGATCCAGATCTCCTTGTCCAACTTAAACTCTTCCTGTCTCTGCCCCCCCATTTGTGCTTTGATCTGGGTTACAGGGGTGTGAGAAGATAAACGGACTGAAAGATTCTGAATCCTCACTCACTTTGGTGTCTGCTGGAAGCGGGCTGCGGCAAAATATTTCCTGAGAGAGCTCAAGATAACTACTAATGGAGAAAAATCAGCAGTAGTATCTGGTATAACTGAACCTCTCTTCAGTGACCAGGCAATAAGGCTATCATCAGCTCAGGCTGCTTTGCTGTGTTCGCTTGAACCTCGGTCTGGTTTCCGGTTCTGTTCAGACACTGAGCGCAGGGCCTTGACGGAGATCTCGACACGGTTTCTCTGCCAGACAGTCGGAGACAAGTGATTGCAGTTCAGGCTCTGGGCTTTGGGGCTGCGCTGGTGGCTCTGGTGTGAACCGCTGACCTGCTGAATTGCTGGCGGTGAACCGGCGTTAACCCGGCAAACCGCTGGCTGTCGACTGCTGCGTCTTTGGCACCAGCGCACGGCCTGTGCGAGGACGTGCTGCGGGCTGTTTGATGCACTGGACATCCGCCGATTTCATCGGGCGACGTGACTGAATCGGCTACGGAGGTTTGAGATACTCAGATGCTACTGTCACGCGGACAATGCGGTCGAATGTTTCTGGTGTTTCTTTTGGTGTGGAGGCGAGCCTCTTGACGCTATAATGAAGAGGGCCTCTCCCTGATTTTGTTTCGAATGAGACTACTGCGGAAACAGATGTTAGTGGAGACGAACTGAATGTTCAGGGCACGGAATACGATCTGCGACCAGCTTTTTGCATTTCCTTCCTGAAGCCAAACTGTTTGGTCTGACCACACCGGATGGCTGTCTTTTTTGTACGTCATGTCTTAGCAATGCATGCTGTTAAAATAGCGCGAGACGTACGAACGAACGAGAAACTCGTGGTTTCACGTGGATAAGATATGAAATAATTGCCTTGACTATATTTTATTCGGGGTGGCAAAATCGTTTTGTCGAAATCGGCGTATTCGTTTTCGTGTCGTCGCTTTGAACCAGATCGATCAAAATCAGGCAATCTGTTTCATTCAATCCGTTTCTAACCTGGCTGTTCAACCTTCTGTTGGTGACTGGGGTCCCCGGCTGAAGATGAGAACGTTACGAACGCTGGTGACAAAGTTTGAGCCCTGGCTGCTGCGGTACTCCCAGTCTTCATTTCGGATTTCGGCTGTTATGGAATGCAACTTCGATGACAGATAAACCTGAAATGGGCCGTGACCCTTTGCGCCACCAATCGGCTGCGCCCTGTCGTTGACACTGCCTGTCACGCTGCACGTGTGTCATGTGTTGTTCGGGCAGGCACTGTTGATGAGTTCAACCACTGTTGGTGCAGTTCGGGCGCAGTCGTGAAACCTCGTCTCCGTGATTGTGACCTGCCTCGTTGATTTGTGTTTTTATTGGACGATGACATCGGACCACGCTGGTGTTGTGAGGAAGACGCCCGGTCGTCGGCGTTGGCTGGATGCGGTGGAACGTCGCGGGCGGATGTGTGGATCGGGCTCTGGCTGACCGCCCAGGCTGTCGCGGGCGCGGGCCACAAGGCTCCTGCATGGACAGGCTTGCGGTGTTTGGCATGGTGTTCCCGAGACCATCATGGGGTGCGGTCGTTCACCGGTCTTTCATATCGGTAGTACTCCGGCATATTCAATCGACGGAAGAAGAACAACTAACGGCAACGGTTTAAGAACTGCAGATCGGTCACGTGCGTAGTCGGCTGTTTCAGGCTCTGGGGTCTGGTGAACCCGGGTGGAAATGGGCGGCGATCACCGACGAGACGGTCAGAATCATCGGCGTCGGTGATGACAGCGCGTTGACATGGGCTCTCCTCGGAGACACGGACCAGACGGACGACAGATCGTCGCAAGCCGGCTGCTCGGTCCGGAAAAGCTGTTTACCGCGGTTGCTGTTCTGCGCGCTCGATGCAGATGGCAACAGTGCGCGGCGCGGGCAGGCTGACGGTCTGCGCGACTCGGCCTGCGGCGGGCCGACCCGCGGGTTTCGATGCTCTCTCCTGCGTGCTCGCTGCTGCTGTGGGGGCAGTGTGTCTGCTGACGGCACAGTGGAGGATGTCGCCTCCCTGTCTGGAAAGGAGGGTGAGGCTCACACACGCAGTCTCAATCACACACACACACACACACGCACGCAGTGCGGAAGAAGCGATGGGCGACCGCTGCCACTCGACGCTGACTACTCGCAACTCGGGCCTCGATGCTGTTTGGAATAATTGATGAGTGCGGCTGGGCTGGTTCTCTGGCTGCACTCAGGTCTGCTGCCTGCTGTTGGTGCTGGCCCCTGACTGATGCTGACGGTCGTGACTGGCTGTTGCTGCTGCTTTCGGGGCGGTGGAGGGGACACCCAGATACTGATCGTTTGTGTGGCAGCTCACGTGCACCTCGCTGTTCGTGGCTGATGTGACGTTGATGATGGTTCCTGAGCGAACTGCTCAGATTCCTGGGCTGTGGTTCTTTCACTGTTCATTGGCAACGCCGGTGCGCGAACCTGCGACTGCTGTTGCTCATTTCGGTCGTGCTCGCTGAGGCTGGCGACAATGAAACAATGGTCGTGCACTGGCGTACGTGAAAGACGCGACTGACCCTCGTACGTAACTTCC
>BRZM01002801.1:121823-137264 GCA_033238685.1 Lates japonicus | reverse complement strand
CAGCAAACCCGCCCTGTGTGTCTGTTGCTACTGCTGACTCAGAAAGCTGCATTAATCGATTTTACATAGAAATGGATGATGTGTGTAACGAAAGGGTCACTTATAGTTGTTAGATACAACATGAGAATTTACACCACTTAAGAATTTAAGAACAACACTGTTCTCATTGATGTAAGGCAGCACGTAGACAGCCAAAACTTGGTGACTACCTGCTCCAGCAATTAAGAAACAGTTGCCCCAAGAGGCCAAAATCATCAATTAATGCAAGTTTAAGAATGAATCAGTCAGTACAACTAGAGTTAGCCATTCAGACCGACGTGAAGACTCACTTTCTTTTTAACGAGACTTCCCCTGTTCAACAGTTGCAGCAGTGTTTCGTCATCTAACAACCGCAAAGTTGTAAATGTTATAGTATTCAGGGTTTCCACCAGAACGTTGTTAGACCCAGTGACAGGAACAGAGAGGGCTGTTGCAAAGACTCACCAGGCTTTCTGGATCTTTGATGATCAAGGTATGGACCACCAGCAGCCTGTGTGTTTTTGTGTACTGATACCGATCTGACTAAGATCCAATATCAGTCATTATGGACTGATCCAATTTAAATAAGGGTTCATCTGTCAATGTCATTATAAAAAACTGAGTTTACAATCACTTATTCATTTAGTCACGGCTGGTCATCACCAGCTACTCTCACAGCTCCCTGGCCTAATGTCATTTTCCATAAAATGATTCCAAGACTTCACAGGGTGGATGCCACACTATAAATTCTAAAAAACATACTACCTGGGTTGGTGCTTGGTTTCACAGATACTTTGAGGAAAGAATCTGAACTGATATCAGAAAAGAATGAGTTGGAAAAGGAGTAAGAATAAATTGGGCTTGGTAAAAAAAATTTCAATATTAAACTAGTGTTTTACTTTTTAGAGCATGAGTGCATTTGTCAAGTTGTAACCTTCTTGGGATTCAGCCTAATTAATCTAGTAAACAGTATTTTGCAACCACATTCATTTGCAAAACCATCATAAAGAGTTTTGGTTTTACTAAATTTAAATAGAAAAAACAGTAAATAGTACATGAATTTAAGTGTGTTCTGTGGTCACATCTCGGACATGTGTTCCTGAACATGTCTTTAAACAGTAAATATATCATGTAAGCGATGGCTCATGATGGAAGTCCATGTGGGATTTGCAATGAGTCCCGAGCTGGTAAGCAGCCGGCTGGCAGCTACTTACAATTCAAACACACACACAGTGCTGCAGCAGGGTTTCGTTTTCAGAGCATACCAATGGCTCAGGAGAAGAGACGTCCTCAGGACTCTCAAAAAACAACACACACTGTGTCCCGATGGCAGGTATTTATTTCAGCCTGGCAAAGCCAGAGAGATGGCTGCTTCAGACTGTGATCTTCTCTTCCGTCATCATCAGGGCCCCAAAGCGGGCTGTTTCTGAGGTTGAGCCTCTCGGCTGTTTGGGATGGTGAAATACGGGGAAGGATGAGCTGAAATAAGAGAAGATGAAGTTGATGGCAGAAACCTCTCTGCTCAGGTTTCCCTTTAATTAATAGACCTGTTCAGTTACACTGAGAGGGAATCAAGTCTGAAGCCCAGTTGGCAGCAGGATGAGTAAACAATATGCTGATGAAGTTATCAATAAATATTAATATCAATCCATAATTAATGTGGGTACACTGTTATATAGAGTCGATGTTGTAGTTACAGATTGTGGTAACTGCTGTTGGTGGAAATTCTTCCATGACGACAGATGTACTTTGTATTTGGTTTATATTCTTTGCATGTTTTATTTATATCTTTCCATGAGCAAACTTTTTAATTTGAGGCAGTGTAACAGAGTCAGTATGGCTATTAAACTTTCATAGTTCAGTATTTTGTACTATATCTATTTGGCCAAAGTTCTTTAAAACCCAATGCACTGAAGAGTTTGTCATATTTTCTTATTTAAAAGTTTCAGATATCATTTTGGCACCAGCACTGACCCAATTTAAAAAACTTGCTTACAGTATATTCTTCAGCCTGAACTAGTGCGGAGAAATTTAAACTATGAAGATAAATGCTGTTTCTCTAGAGACAGGACATTGTCAAATTTAAAGGTAAAGAAACCTGGCACAAAATTAAACATGTGTCATACAGGGCCATCACTTAACAAGACTAGGTAAAACTCATCACATGGCTGGACCGTGTTTGGGCGTGTGAAATATGAAACTTCACCACAGGAGTGTCTCTCTCCTGTCGGCCGTTGACAGTGTTGTTAGCTGGTAAACTCGCCATAATTCACTACTTAGTAGTTTCTTCAGTTCCTGGCAGCTCTGCAAACACCTGACACCTGAGCTAAGAGTATCGAGAGCAGGCAAACAGAAACGAGTCATAACGAGTAACAAGTTCCAATCATTTTGACAGAGCGACGGCCAATGGGAAGTGTCCAACAGCCAACCAATGGTGTAACCTCATCACGGCCATTCACCTTTTATAGGGCCGGCTCCTGCTGTTTCAGTCCAGCCACAAATACTGGTATCAGAGAGACCCATTATCATCTACCAGTGGCCATCTATGAGCCTCAGTTACCTGCTGAACAACATGTGAAATCTCCTTTGTTTGTAGGTTCCTGAGTTCTGAACAGAGACCGTCAGATATTTAATTTTACTAACAGCAATCCTCACATCTGAGAGGGTTGGAAACAGGAATGTTGTGTGAGAGCCCTGACCTCAACTCCATCCATCACCCTTGGGATACAAAGTGTGTCTGACTGTGAGCCAGACCCAACACCAAACATCAGTGTGTGACCTTGTTAATGCTCTTGCCAGGCTCAGAAATCTGGTAGAAAGACCAAACCCGAGGAGGAAGTTGCACATTAATGCCTGTAGGTTTTGGGTGTGCATCATCCATGACCACAAACACACAAACAGACGTGATATGACAATCTATTTTTGACCACTTATGTTTTGCAAATGATTGTCTTTAGAATATATGTTGTCATTGTATCAAGTGTGGGCAGGTCACCTGCATTTAAGAGTGCTAAACCATTTCACCAGTCTGGCTACTATAAGAGTTTAGTTTCCCCACATCTATGTGTTTTCAGAGGCCTCCATGCTGAACAAGACAGAAACACACGGATGCCCAGAAACATGTTTTTCCACCATGAAAATTGTAGAATCAACAGGGAATAATAAACACCTGGAGATATTCACTTAGTGGATAGTCGCGCCACAAATAATGTGTGATAACCGCTGAGAGGGCTAACAAAGCGGGACAGCATCACAGCCATCAAAATGGACCACAGAGCCAAAAGTGATCCACAGTACTCGGGTGTTCACTTTAAAAGAAAGAAAAAACAAAAAACACTATGTGATGGTGCTCTATTACATATGTTGGAAAACAACAGCTTCACAAGACGCTCGACAACACATGAGGAAGCACAAGATATCGCCACAGGCAGCCTCAAGTTTTAACAGGATAAATTAGGTTTACCAGGTAAAACACACATATTGTGTCAACGCCACAGCCGGGTTAACGCTCTGTAAGACTGCACTTGACTGCTGTTGTTGTGTAAGCCAGGTGTAATAAGCTTTACTACCAACATGCTCACACAAAAGTAATTACTACTAAACATGCTGCGGCCAGCTGAGGCTGAAGAAGAAATAACAGAGGTGACCACACTTCATCCTCTCTCAGGACAATGAATGTCTGCACACGAAGGCAAGCAATCTATCTATCCTATTACCACACCTGTGAATATTTTCTAGAATAACCGATCAATCGTCGGTCTATAAACACAGGATCTGCAAATATCCAAAAGTCCAAATGCAAAGATGCTCGCTTTACTTAAGCAGAAGACTAATGAAACCAGAGAAACCAAAGAAACCAAAGAAAAAAATCTATTCTAATTGATTAACTAGTTATCAGATTTAAGGCAACAATGGCAATCAATTTTCTCTTCATGGCTCATCGATTAATTACCAAATCCCTGCAAAGTACTGAATTTATTGGCAGTTAATTCAAGTGTTGATGAGATATTTTATAAAACAAATGTCAACCTCATGCCTTAATTAGAGCAAAGTCAGATCACAAAAGTCGATTTCATCCTCTTGGAAATCAGCTGCTTCCTCCACAAAGAGGCAAGAAATATTTTTGCTTAGGCAAACAGTAGCTCGCCTGCACAAGTGTGGCCTTTCCAAAAAAAAAAGCTGGCTGTTTTCAGACAGAGTCAAAATTTCAGTCTGTTTTGATAAATGTACAGGTACACAATGACGCTTGATGTAACTCTGTGTTGAAAAATGGCCTCAAATCTCCATCTAATAGCCTAATCAATACTGGAGAGAGGAATAAACCGATACTGTGCCTCGTTCTGGGTACCACATGCCGATATAGATCATATTATGGTGATGAAATGAAAGTTTTCTACTGTCCACCTGTCACTTGTTTCCACCCTCACAGTTGGCAAACATCTGTCGCCCCTGACTCAAGAGATTAATGCACTATCAAAATACCTATTGATTAATTTTCTGTCAGCTATAACAACTCAACAGATTGCACCTGAGGTTTACTAAAACTGGCAAAAAACATGTCCAAAACCCAAAGATATTCAATTTATATTAACATAAACCAAATAACAGCAGCATATTCTCACATTTAAGAAGCTGGAACCAGGTCTGATATGTGTTAGTCAAACTGATCAAACAGGACTCATTAGAAAGTAGAGGACTTAGAGTAACGATACTGGAGAGGACAGATGGGACTATGTTCACAAGTTCACCAGTTGTAACTATTAATGCCAGGTTCACACATTCACAATCCAAACACCTTCAACCAGTGAAGTAAATGTGAAGAGGTTAAACAGACACGTACGTAACTTAAGCTGTGAGAAGAAAAAGTCTGCATGTATCTGCACACCAAATATACAATAGATACACTGCAGGGACGTGTATGTATGTAGTCCAACCCTGATGTTAGCATCACCCTGGTTCCCTCCACAAAAAAAGCCAACAGAGATTTTTCATTGGATTATTCCAGAAACAACTGTGACCAACTAAAGTTTCTGGATCCTTCCAGGTTTAGTTGATCAGATAATCACAGATGAACACCACTTGTTCTGATGCGTTTGAAGCTCCAACCAATCTCCAGCAAAAAAGCCAACGTTAGCTATAAACCAACCACACCACGGTCACATGACGTCAACGTCTCCACCACTAAGCTCAACCGAATACTGGTTTAGCTCTGAGCTCTACAAAGTTTCTTCTAGGTGTTAGTGATGTCAAGAGCGAGAAACACACAACGAGGCTGTAAAGGTGGACTGGTGAGTAGATGGGTTTTCATGTTAACGCCCCGGCCATCCCCCTGTAGTCTCACGGACACTTAGCAACCGCTTTTTACACAAATGAAAGTCGTTATCAGGAGTGGGGATTTACTGACCCATTTTATGTCTGAGAAACCTGAAAATGTCTTGAGCTTGTGTTAAAACCACAGACCTTATTTCAGACATTTAACCAGAAACTAAACTGACTTTGGGGCGAGGGAACAGGAAGAGCTAACATGCTAACTTATTTCTGGGTTTTAGGACTCAGTCCTGCTGTGTTGTGGAAAAATCCTCAAACAAAAAATGTCAATTATCCAGCAGCTAAAAGGACTTTCATGCTCATTAAATGTGTAGAAATTAACATTTGCATTAAAGGGAAAATCCAGACACTCATGGTGACTGTCGATGGTCTGACTGAAAAACAGTCCCCCGGAGGATTCTTTGATGCAAGAATTTTCTTTATCTTCAAGTATAAAGTTGTGTTTTTAATGTTTAGTGTGACTGACATAAATTACATCCTATGGCAAAAACCCCTGACAGACTACTGATGATCAGAGTGCCAAGAGTTTACATTTTCTTGGCTCAACAGCTGCAGGGAGTTCAGTCGTGGTCTGAGTGTGTCAGATTGATGAACTCAGCGGAGACAGACCCTGGACCTCTGCTCAGCTGACATCAGCCTGAACACACTGGTCAGACCTCTGTCAGTGTCTGTACGGAGGATTTACTGTTAGGAAAACATTTGTGTATTCCTTACACACAGTAAAGGACAACTCTAATTGAAAACAAAATGTCACGTACACACTTGATCCTCATTTACAAGAGCAGCGCTGCATCCTCGTCAACACTTTTAGCTGCAGCCGGTCCCGAGACGACCTCGCTCCAACATCAGGCTCCGGTTACCGTTTCTATTTACATTCCTCGGGCTCGGAGGAGCCACCTGCTCCGGGGGCCGGTGCTCGCTCTCACTTACCGAGCTTCTCAGAGCCCTCGGCTGAAACCTGAACCGGTGACGTACAGGAGGGTGTTTATCAGGTTCAGGCAAATGGGGGAAATGCAAATGCAGAAGCAGCTTTAACGGACAGACTGCACAGAACTGCCCCTTTGTTTCTGAAACAGAAACACTTTCACTCGTGAAGCCGGTGATCTTCAACAGAGCAGGTTACTTTACAGGAGCAGGTGGGGAGTCTGGATGACACTTGGGGACAGTTATGTTATGGGACAGTCTCTTGAAGTATCTGGCCTATTTGCCAACCAACCACGCCCGTAGAGCTGTAAACCCTCGAGCTGCTCCTGATCTCAAACTGTCACATAAACACTGAGAAACTTCACAGCTGAGACTTGAGTCATTATCAGCTGGTTTGTATCAGTTTCACCACTGATTAAACAGGAACAGTAGGGCTGCACGACTAATCGAACATTAATCTTCATCACGATTCTAGTTTCCCACAGTTAAAGGAACATGATCGACTGCGACAGCGACGTTTAAAATACTTCCCTTATCTAGAACTCCGTTGCACATGAAACCAAGTGCTTCGTAAACTAACAGCCGGCCACCAGGGGGCGATCGAGATGTTTTGGCGTCACAGGCAAAACAAAAATCAAACGTCTGACGCAGAAGGTGAAACTAGCCGTGAAGAGATCTGTACCCAGTGTGGGGAGAAAGTCCACAGGTCCCTCTGTGCAAAACTGCATTCAGAAAAAGACTGGTTTTAGGAGGTACCCAGAGTTATTACTGGACTACACATGACTTCAGGTTTAGCTGCACTTCGCTGGCTGCCAGTCAGATTTACAACTGATTTTAAGATCTTAATATTAAGTTTTAAAGCTCTTTGTGTTCTGGCACCTCACTGAGCTCCTGATCCTGTATGTGTCAGATCATAACCTGAGCTCCTCTGACGTGGCTCTTCTGGTTGTTCCTAAGTTTATGTTGATGACCTGTAGACCTCAGGTTAGCCAGCTCAGTTTTTTAAAATCTTTCTCAACAACCTGTTTTTCACATCTTGAGGCAACAGCTCAGTGCACGTTTATTATTTGATTTTCCCAAACTCAGACTGCAGATGAAGTTTCTAATCACAGTGCCGTCACATCAAGAAAGGATTTCCTCAGACTCAGCACACATTAATGACTAACAACTATATTTAGATCAGGAAAAGTCCCACTGAATTTTTTTTGTGTTGGAGGTTGAAACATAAAAATTGCTGTGGAAACTGTCAGGACATCTCCATTATTTATTCATGCCTTCATTAGTAGTAATTTAACATTCGTTTGACATGTTAAATATCAGATAATTGAAACTGAAGTTGCTCTGAATCTGACAGGACCAAACATTTGATATGACTGCTGTTAGTCACATTAACAGACATTTTATTCACATTGAAAAAACAGAACATGTGTGCATCAACAATCATGAAGATCTGAATCCCTAACTTGTTGTTCAAGAGGCCACCCCACCCTGTAGGGGACATAAACATGAAGAACAACTACAGTGACCAGGAACTCATGGGCATTTTAAGGCTGCAATCAACTTCAATCAAATCAAATCTAAACTTAGGAAAGAAAACTAAGAGAATTCATCGAGAGTAGGCTGTGTGGTGGTTTTCCTCTGAAAACACCATCACACTGTGCTGATGTGTATAAATATCAATTAACTCCTACATTTCAACTAATTCTAACTCTACAGCATTAAACTGATATTTACCGCAGCAGAAGACAAACCAACTGACAAACCTGTAAAGGCTGCGAAGTTCTGACGATGTTCAGTGTAAATGTTCAGTCATGCAGCGCACAGGTGAGCTTACCTGTGCGTGAGCATGAAAACAAACAGGTGCTCTGCTGAGCTCAGGACAATGCAAACTTCACCTGTGACAGCGGATTATTGACTTTTAGCGGGAATAAAACGGTCAAATGTTTTTTTTTTTTTTTTTTTTTTTAAATCCACGTTCAGGACGGTTGGTGGGCTCCACGCGGTGCGGACGGTTAACGGCCGGCCGGAGGAAAACTTGCCGTTTATTCCGGTCACCTCGTCCGACAACACGCGAAAAGACTTTCAATAAATTCACGTAATAAACGCAGAGACAGCCGCCCCGTCCATCGTCCTCCGCACCGAAAACTGTCAGAAAAAAGCGGACACTTACCTTCACCGAGTGTCGGTTCACCACCGGGAGGAGGAGAGAGCTCAGCCGGTCAGCGTGTCCACAGCCTCCGAGAAACACTTTGCTCTTGTTGTTTTTGTGTCCCGTTGCAGAAATTAAGTCCCGTTTCCGGCGTCGGTGTGTATCCGGACAGCAGCTCACAACGTGGAGTGGAAGCGGCAACGACAACAACGTCTGCGGCGGCGGCAACAACAGCAGCAGCAACGGTCTCCGGTCAGCTCCGCTTTCAGCGCTCAGCGCAGGGGGAGAGCGGAGGTTGCGGCCGCGCATGCGCCCAGCGGCTGCTACTGCGAAACAAAGATCGTCTAGAAAGAAGATGGTTCACTCGATCACAAAATCGAGTGAAGATAAATAAAAGCTTCTATTGAGCGAATGTGATTGAGTTGACCTAATTAGAAGTATGGGTAATTAATGTAACAACAACAATAATAACTAACATTGTCAAGGCAATGTTTCACGTATTCTGAATTTTGAGAATATCGATTTTAAGAACCAGTGATTACAGGCCACAAGATGCCAACTAAGAACAAATACTGGTAACGTCACTCAAAACCTAAGATATGTAAAGAACTTACAAAATAAAATAGTGCCTGAGCCGTCCATGATATCAGGAATGCCAGTAAAGTCTCTTCTAATCTCAACATTAATGAATCATCAAGTATTTTTGCTTGCAAGCCTTCCACTTCAGCTGAGTAAACCCCTGCAGTTGTCTGAAGGCAGCAGGACAGACACATATGTTCCATCTGCAGCCTCTAATTTGAACACTGCTGTGTAATTACACTGTGCTTTCGTACACTGTTTACTTTTAAATCATGTGCAGCCAGTACCAGGCTGCTGCCAGACAGCCACTCAGACCTCTGTGGCCGTGTCCCTCTCAGACTGGATGTAATTCATGGTTAAGCACAGAACACAGCACCGGATCTTGAGACTAATTTTATTGTGGCCCACAACAAAGTCAGTCACTGCACATGATTATTGCTGTGTTGTAAAATTACAGCATGCAGGATTATCCACAGAAAAGATGACATGACTGGACATCCTATATCTATAATCTCTATCTATGATCAGCCACAGCTGTTTACTTTTTCCATATTGAACCATCAAAAACAATCTTTCCCTAAGTGCCCTAAACACAACCATAAAAGTATTAATCAACCTGCGTTTCTTTCAAAGCTCATTGCTGTTGTAAATGCTGTTGTTGGCCCAGAGGATAAATCCCAGTTTACGTACGTTGACACAGTCTCATTTTGTGCACGGTGCAGTCTGTTTACATGACCAAACCTAACATGTGCACTTGGAGACCCCTTCACTGACCTCAGAGACCCTGTGCGATATTAAAACTAAGGTCATGTACTGTCAGTATCTTTTTATTTTCTGAGTAACATGCATGTACCAATATAGATTTACAGGAAATTGAACTATTGAACACTGATTAGAAACAAAGCTCCCAGCTCAAGTTTCCTCTGTGCTGCTGTAATCGCTCAGTAACTGTTAGAAGAAGAAGTTTTCAGTTCTTCACTTCCCTCGTTTTGTGAAGCTCATTTGAATACAAGAAAAGAACAGCGGGACTTGTGTGAAAATTCACAAGCAAGGTGTGAAGACTGCTGAAGTTTTATTTTCACAGTGATGCAACTATTACATGTTTTTGCTGCTGAATAAAAAACATGTGTTTTGTTCTGAACACAGTGTCAGAGACGTATATGATGAGGAGAATATTCTGTTTATCTTCTGTTGTGGTTTGATTCTGAACTCAAAGGTCACCGTGTTTCTCTGAGCTTTCAGCTGTATCTCACTGTCTTCCTCAGCACATTTAGTTGGCATGATGCAGTGACACCTGGGTGAACGTCATGCGCTGAAAAGAACAATGACATGTGACTGAAAGCACCAAAAAATGCAAGTATGTGGACCTTTAGTTGGGATTTTACTGCTTCCAAGGTCAAGAATAAATGTCCACCTGCTGCTGCAAGCTAAATATATAATAATCTATATAATTTTTAAAGCTCTTTAAGGACTTCTCATCTATGTTGACAACACAGTCTTACTGCAGGGTTCATTTATTAGGCATTTACTGGTCAGATTTGTTGACAACTACCGTTTCCAAGGTTGAGAATAAACTTTAAATCCAAACATTTAGGCCAGCAAGGACGAGAGGTCCTTAAAGTGCTCGAAAAACTGTGTATATGAACTTATTATTTCACAAAAATGAAACACAAAAGGTGCAGAAAAGCATCAAAATGGACACTTTTTTGTTAAAACTCATTTTAACATCACACATATATAGAAAGGAAAGTTCTCGATGTGATTGGCTTGAGTGGTGTTTTTAATCCCACAAATCAGCAGCAGAGTGACACCTCTTACTTTTTAAAAAAACTCCTCTAAGGTGCAAAAACACAGAAGCTGTCCCCCAGCAGAAGGTAATTCAGGTAACACTGAGTAAGCCTGCTGGTGAGTCACCACTGTGCAGATTAATGCACTAAGAAGTGCAACATATTCAGCGCCCCGTGTTAGTCAAATGAGCAGAACAGCGGTTTATTCAGATTAGTTCATGCCAAGTCATGTCAAAAATTACAGTAATTGCTGCAATTTCCACGCTTAGTTGGCTCTTCTTGTTAATTAAACACCCTGATGAATAATCACACACAGTTTTAGATGAAAGTTGCATCTGAGTCAGGCCTGTGTGGATGAAGATGACATGTGACAGCTGATCATTTAGGCTCCTGTGGTGTTCAAGCTTATGAGTGTACATCATCATTATCATCATCATCTCTTGTATTAACATACACACACCCACACTTTGATTCTTTTCTCCTCTACTTCTTTTACTGTCTCTCTGTGTTTTGTCACATTGAAACTCAACTCTGGCTTCCTCTCTCTCTCTCTCTCTCTCTCTCTCTCTCACACACACACACATCACTGACGCCCTCCATCTGGTATGTGCTTAACGCCACAGACGTCAGGTCCCCCACGTCTATCTATAACAGAGTGCATCACCAGCCGTCTCAGCCCTTCAAGCAGAGAGGAGGACGGCGCTTATCTGTCATGTTGCACCACTCTGTGGCTCTGCATGCTCAAGTAACCCTGTTTAGATGGAGAGACACACTGGCTGTTGTTGTGCTGCATCAGCAAAGTGCTGGGTTACAGGGATGAGTGTGTGAGCGAGTGTGTGTACGTGTGTGTGAGTGTGTGTGTTTCAGCTCCGCCTGCATCACTTAGCAGCAGGTGGACTGGAGAGTGAGAGAGCCTCCCTCTCAGCAGCAGCCCCACAGCCTGTTTTCATACAAACACCCACTAGTTTTAATGGTCTTCACTACTCGGCGTCGCTGCTCTGGTTTCACACTTATTACAATCCTGTGGAGCTATGGAAGGTTAATAATGACAAAACTGTTGAGCAGCTAGCCGAATATTTAAGAGTTGAACCTGGCTCCACTTTTAACAGCAGATGATATATATGCAACTATGCAAGAAGAAATATTGTCATAAACATAAAGAACACTTTTTAGTTCAGGATACTAGCAATGCAGTTCTCGTATACTTAATTTGTTGTGTTGCAAACATGCAACGACATCCAGTAAAAAAACAAACCCCTGAACTACACAATAATGGTGTAAATCCACTGCTCACCACATGATTTTCACTGTGATAACTTACAGAGTTGGAAAACTTTATCTCATTTTATTACAAATGCTTTTTGGTAGCTTTTTGTGCTATATTTACTTTGCTTTGACCTCAAACTTAAACTGAATCCTACCAGCAAACCTATGCAGTCCTTGTGTTTACTTTTTGTTTCTAATTTTGGTCTGAAGCTTGGCCACTTTATGTAAGAGGAGGAGATAGATTAGCCTGGTTTCCAGAGAATGTCAGATAATTCATTTAATAGTAGACAAGGTAGTTAGTTAATGTTAATGTGTGTTATCTTACACTACTTAGCAAAGTTTATCTTCATCAACCCAAATTATAGAATTGAGGCAGTCAAGATTTATTGTGCTCGCTCAACCTAGCGCTAGTCTTGCCCTTTAAGTATTTCTATGGTTGATTAATGTTTGCAAGCATGTTAGGTAAATTAGGCGACATATAAGCTTTTGTTAGTACAGAATAGACTATTTCGCACTTTTCTTACAAGGAACAAGTATTAATAAAATCTCCCTATGATAATCAGGGAGAAAGAGAAGTAGCAGTTAGCAAATGTTCACTGTGGGAGGATAGTCAGGTTGTTTTACTAACCAAAGATTTCTACTTTACAATACACACACTTATATCATGAATATATTTACCCCATTTAAGCATTTTCAATTCCTGTCTGGAAAAGTTGAACTCAGATTCAGTCAAAGTTAGAGCCACGCTTTATATTTTCATTCAAACAGTTTGAAATGATCTGATATGATAGATGACACACACACACACACGCACAGTGTGTGAGATGATCAGAAACACACCACGAAACAGAAGCTGTGGACTGTAATCAGCACTTTATGTCGCTGAAAGTCGGAACACTCAGTGTGGAAGACGTTCAGGTGGGAGAGAGTTCATATGTTCAGCCCCCAGAGCCCAGAGCACTTAACTGCAGAATTTTATCAGCTCTGAGCGTGAGTCAATTTAAAGAGTTTTGCTCAATCTGATTTTAGGTGGTTATTAATCATGTGCAGCACTCATTCTTGGTTTAACCGTCCTTTGGCTGAATGCTGATCACCCCGATTTAGTTCCATCAGTCCCTATAAACCATGTCCTCTTGAATATGTGCCTCTGTGCATCACAGTTATTTCTTGTTTGTGCTTTCATGTTTTAAATCAGATTTACTCCAAATCAGTGCCGACAGGCTGACAGTGCTGTCAGTGAAGGTCTTTGTTTACAGCAAATTCATTCAGTCATGATTTATTGATGTTAAAATGCTGCATGCAGCCATCAGACATAAAAGGGCCAGTTATCTGCAACTTGTCTGAAACCAGATCACAGGAGACTAAAACCCCGTGTAAGACTGTGAGGTCGGGCCGTTTCAAATGACATGTTTTCTGCCCCGCACCGGGTCAGCATCAGTGTCTGTCAGCAACCGACTCCAGTTCATGCAGGAGAGGTGAGAGGCATGACAATCCAATCGTCAAGACACACTGTAGAATTGATTGCAGCAGGAGGAGGCAAACTTTAAATTACACACACAGTATATGCCAGATATAAAGGCATAATTTAACTGGGGAATATGAGATGCACATGATTTATTATATTATCGCTTTTGGTGCACAGTCCACACGCATCGAGGCTGGAGCAGACCCTGCAGAGATCAAGTCCGAGCCCCTGATGAGCAGGTGCAGAGAGTGAGGATAATCGTCAAGAATGGAAGAAACTGATGGTAGGGGCATGAAACCACACACTATGATCAGATAAAGGGAGGGAGGAGAGAGACAGACAGACCTGGCTCAGTTTTCTCATCGACCGGGCAGACCAGTGTTACATCCTGCAGCCTCTGCAGCAAAATAGAGCAGCTTAGCAAGAAATCAGCTGTGTTTTGGCGCACAAGTAGAACAAGCAACAGTGCTTCAAGGAAAACATGTTAACCTGCAGCTCAGGTGCCCGACCAGAGTCTGTGGGTGATGGGACAAAAGTCCAGCTAATATTTAGAAAAACAGATGCTGTTGCTGGACCTGACAAAACCACTTTTTCAGTACAGCACAAAACAAACAGCCACTGACCTGAACTTGCAGCAGCAATTCAGACAAAACATCACAGATGATAACCGTAGTGACAGCACACATATCGAACCCAGGCCAACAACTGCATTTATTTGCCCTTAACAGTCTTCATAAGATGTTGCAGATTTCTCTCTCAGAATAAATGGGAAGTATTGGCAATGAAAAAGGTTTGATGAGCAGTGATGCAACTAAGTTTGTGATGAAACTGACAATGATTGCGGGATTTGAACAGCTTATAATCAATAAATAACACAGCTGGTTTTAAAGCGTAGTAGGAGGTCTGTGTTTCACCACCAACTAAATGCTTTTATATGATGCGTTAAACACCTGTATTGATGAAGTGAGACCAGCTGTATTGAATGGTGTCAGCATTGAGCACAATACTGTGCCGGGCCATACATCAGGGCAGGTCTGACAAAGTCGGCCACACACATTGAAAAAGTCAATTTATAAATGGAAAACAAAGACCCAGTTGAAGGATTTGTAATCCTGATAATAATTCAAATGCAAATACTGCCTCATTTGATGAGCACAAAGACCCGCACAGAATTTTTTATTCAGTTGTAAAGTGCAAATGTAATTTCTCCACCGCTGCCCTCCTTCCTTCCACCCGTGAACTCCTATAAGAGCGCTGATTGGTTTTATTTGCTCCTGAAACTAATTGTTTACTCATTTGCATTGTTTATTATTCACTGTTTCCCACCTTTGGACTTCAGCAGAGATGATTAGCGAGATGCCCGGGGCCACCATGACCACAGGCTCTAATTCTTCACAGTGTCGGGCTGATTTCTCTGTTAACGCTGTGGGACTGTTCACAGGAGCTGCTGCAGTGAAAACACCTCAGACGGTTCACCTCCATCAGCAGCCCTCTGTCTCTTCTACCTCCTCTCAAATCACAAATACCTGACTGTGATAATCTGCTAATTGAAACTTCCTTCCATCACATGGCAAGAGCAGATGTGGACTTTGCTTTGTTGCATTTCATCTAATATTACGTTTTTATTTACTTCATTTCACTTGACTTCTGACTTTGTTTTATGTGTTGCATTTGTCAGTTATGGCTCATTTGATGTACCCTTGCTCCACACCATAAACTGATGAACCCCGAATCTGAGAGAGATTGATAAATCGCTTATGCAAGAGCTGCTTTATCTGGAATCAACTCGCACTGTTCCAACAAAGATGAAGTCATTTAGAAGTTCTTTTTGAGGTTGCTGTATGCAGCATCGCAGTGGTTGAGACAACAGACTTCACCAAGAAGTCGCCAGTTCCTCCTGTTTCTTCCCTCACGCTTCTACCCAC
>BRZM01002801.1:97158-107913 GCA_033238685.1 Lates japonicus | reverse complement strand
GAAATAATAAAACCAACACAGGCCGGTGAGCCGAGCCCGTTCATCGTCAGAAGGCCAGCCGCTCACGCAGTAGTGAACAGCAAGTCGGCGGGCGAGTCAGCGCCTCGCCTTCCAGATCGTGCCGGACCCGGCAAGATTCACCGATCGAACCGACGGACTCTCGACGAGGAAGCGAGTGTTTTCTTCGCTCCCGCGATCGGTGAGACGAGTCGCTTCGACTGACCGAGAGTCTCTGATGAGTCTTCCGTAACAAGACCGCCTTCGACACCGAGGAGATTGCTTCATTTTCTTTGCCATTGAAATCAGCGCATTTGGCGTAACACAGCCTCGTTCTCATTATTCACACATCACCATCAGCCAGTGCTCACGCAAACGGATGCACCACGATCGCCCAGTTTGCCGAGTTCAGAAGTCATCAACCTTACTCCGCATCAAACAGACTATTTACACAATGAGTCAATCTGAACGAGCTGCTCTTTATCGGTAAGGCCGGCTGAATGTTTTCTCCTTTCACAATTTTAGTGAATTCGATTTAACGAACAGAGTTTTCTGCTTCAAAGCCGGTGTTTGAACAGAGCCCTCCGTGGCCGAACTCCACGACCACCCCAAGATTTCACTCAAAAACACACCACGCCGAGCCCACCGTAGTCCCTGCTGGAATCACAACCCTCCCAACAACACAACAACAACAACAACAAAGTCTTCGCTTTGTTAAACTCACTTCACTACGCACCACCATGGTAACAACACACGACGCCACCGTGCACCCCTGAAGCACCGAACAGTCTGTCTTCTCCTCCCAGACCTTGCCCCATTTCAGACCAGGGATGCAGGTCCTCACGTGAAAACACCAGTTCGTCCGTTAGTGGCAGTGGTTGGGCCACATGATAGTCTGCGCGGTCAACGAACGCACCTGTTGTCCTCCAGCCGTGATGTGTGCCTGAGGCAGACCTCAGGACAAACAGGTTTTATTCAGTCGTCATCAGCCTCCTCCGCCAGCTTTCCAGCCTGATGGCGGTTTAACCAGAACTTCGAGTAACTTAGGCGCACAATCAGACATCAAAACCTCAAACAACAAAAGAAGTTTAGACCATCACGTAGTTTTACCGGCTTCGTCAGGTCCCGACAGAGGCACCCGCCGTGATTGCCGTCATTGCACCTTCTCAGCGCCTGAACAACATCCCTCCGAGAACCAGCACTGCGGGTAATTCAGTGAAGTGCCGTCCAGCCTGCGCCAGGTGAACGTGCGTGACACAGAGGACAGAGGAGGACCGCCTCCACATTCCTCACCGGCACCGAATGGCGATACGCCGAAACGCTTTGCCCGTCAGCAACACAGCAACACCGCGAGCACCGTCGTGCCACTGCACACCCAGCAGCCGCCAGCCACGCCCCTCCTGCTTCGACAGGTCGCAGTTTGCCCACGACTGCACCGTTACACCGGGTCGTACCCAAATGTCCGCGTGTGCCGTGGCATGACCGGAAGCCCTGACGACGGCTTTAATTATTACATTATTATCGTTGTTGTCCCATCGATGCGTGTTTGTCATAATCAATTGCCGAATGAACCGGAATTGCCTCTCCGCCTCTCCACCCTTTCCAGTATACTGCCGAATCGCGTCACGAAGTCGTTACCGTTGACGAACCGTGCGGAACACCGAGGTCACCCCGAGTCTTCTCGGCCCACCATCCCAACAGAACTCGATGGCGGTATGACCACGGCAGTACATCGTGCATGACTGAATCATCGAAACTCAGTTCATCTCCAAAGCCGAACCGTGCGTCTGTTCGACAAAGGAAAGTGAGGCACAGTTAATCGCTAAAAGCGAGTTAAACGGTCAAACAAGACGGGCACGCAGGTCACCGATCGGCTCTTCATCGCGCCAACCAGCGCCCGTCGCGCCGGTCAACATCAAGAAGAACGACTGTGAGCAGCTCAGACTGCACATGCCCAGCCCAGCCGCCCATGCTCGTCGCCGTGACCGACCGCACACGACGCATCCCCCAGTGCCCGGGACATCGCATCTGCCCAGGTCGTCGTTTCTTGCTGCATGTCGTTCTTCCGGAATCCTCTGCACCACACCGTAACCAGTCATTGCCGCAGAAGGTGCTCCTTCTCCGGCCGTGACGGCCTGACCACCTCAGGACAGCCGTTCGCATTCAAACAGTCTGCTCATCACCTGGTTACCAGGCGCCTAATCCTGTTTCTGTCTCCGACATTTGCGATGGCCGCACCAGAAGTCGCCCAGAAAGTCAGCAAATCATCGCAGTTCAGTCCATCGATACCGCACATCAAAACAAACAGTCATCTGTTTCATCCGCACCCATATCCGAACGATAATAAATGAAAGTCGTCCGGCTCACCGCAGTGTGAGCCTGATCAGACCTCGGCATCACTGTTCCCGCATCACCATGCCCGACTTTGCTCGCCCTACGTGAGTTCATCGCCATCCACCTCGCATCGTGCTGCGAACCCGTCACGCAAACACTGACACCACGCCTGACGAGAACACGATCAACGAGTCAGCCAGGGGTTCCGACCCGACCAGCGTCAACCACTGTCAGGAAAACATTCACCGAACAGGTAACACGATATCAGCAGATACTCTCCTTTCGAGACAACACAACATACGAATCGTCACAACAGCTTCGTTTCAATGACAACAACAATAACATATCTATCAGCAAACAAAACAGAGCAGCTGTTCTCACGTCAAAGAACGAACTAAATCGAGAAAATGAAATTGTCGCTCGACGATCAGCTTCGATTCAGCTAATCTCAGTTTACCGAACCGCCTCAGTCAGTCACCATTCTGGCCGGCTCGCCCAAGATTCTGCTTGAATATCAGCCTGTCTGCGAAGCGAGTTTGCCCAGCAACAAGACAGAGGTTACGGTGCAGCAGCAGTGACGGCGGGCCGCATCACGCCGCCATCTCCACCAGCCGCACAACGGCAGCAGTGCCGGTTCGACCACCCGCCACCGTGCCGCAACAGCCCAGTGATGGCGTTGTCGTCAGTGAAACCGAGTCAGCAGAAAGACGCCGTGACCGAAAAAACTTTTCCTCAGCAAACCATCCAGTAACGATTGCTGACACCAGTTCGAAGGTGGGGAGCTACGAAACCAGTCAGTTATTGTCAGAGGATCAGTGAGATTGGCTATCGACGCCAGAGAAAGAGAAAAACACTCCGCAGCAAACACGGTTTTCGAGCACGATGGGCATTGCGAATGAAACCGTGCTCACTGTTTCTGTCGATGCCGATATTACGAAAACAGAGGTGACCTGTTCAAACACAGTCTCGAGAGCAGCATAGTAAACACGCCAGAGCGTGAACACGGTCAGTAAACACGCCGGCGTGAGGCCTCGATCAACATGTAGAACACTGCCTTGCTTTCAGACGACGTTCGTACCGGCGAGTCCTCGTTTAAACGACGCTTAATACCCTCAGATCAGCAACGCCGTCACTGCGTGAGCCCGAGACGTGTGTGCCCGACAGGTCAGTCCGTAACCGTCTCACCAGCCTCGAGCCCCGAACACCATCAGCAGCCTGTCAGCGAATCAACGAGAATATTGAGTTTAATTTACCGAGATGATGGTATCAGGATCATGAGCAGAGCCTGAAACGTTTCATCATTCGGTTCATTGCGAACAGCAAAACACGATATATGATAATATCAGAGCCACATATTACCCCTATTTGGCCGTTTGAAGAAACAGCAGCAGACTGTCTTCAGAAAAGAATGCAGGTTAGCGTAGAAATTGCGGTTCGCTGCACTTTCATCGACAGATTTCCGACCGACAGCTGGTCGCAGCCTGTTTCGGTTGAAATGTAAAGATCACCAAACCGCGCATTACCAGAACGATAAAGTAGAGTTCAACAGGAGAGTTACGTTAAAATCGAGTCTTAACGGAGCGAAAGTCACTGAACAGTGAAACGACTGGTGTGGCAACGAGCAGCCCGATCCCGTGAGCCGAGATCACTCGACCGAAATCGCGTTTTGTGAAAGAGAAAATGCCCGCACCGCATTTTCGTCTTCGAACGCACGCCCAGACCCCCGTTCACGCCGATCAAACCATTCGTCAAACGCCAGGAAACTCCGCCGAGCCGATTGCCTCCGGCGAGCCCCGCCTCGCCGATGCCCGACGGTCACGCCACGGTCCACCGTCGAACCGAGCGTTTGTTCAGTTGCGCAGGGAACGAGCTGTTCAGCGAGGTTCCTCGCTCCGGGTTGCACCAAACAGCATCACAGCACTGCTCTGTCGAAAACAACACGACCGAACACCCGCGCGCTGGTTCAGTTCCCCACACGTCCCATAATAAATGCACCGCCCAGCAGAAGCCCATTACAGACAACGACAGCAGAACAGAGAGTTGAAGGAGTCTCTTCTCTGAAGCGAACCAGCCCTGGCAGCAAACGTTCACGACCGAGCGACGACGACCGGTCACGAGCGTAGCGCCGGAGTTCTCATTACCGCCTCAAACGACTGGTCCGGAACAGCCCATGCCCACGATACCGCCAAAGGCTGAATCACGATCAGGCGAGGCACAACGTCACGACGCAACGCACCGATCAATCAGCAACGTTAATTGCCGAGCCACCGTCGACCACACGTGAAGTCCAGTCGCGTATCGTGTTGACCGGTTCAGCCAATCAAATCAGCGATCACTGAAAACAGAACCGATCTCATCAGAACAAAGAAACGCTCGACCTGACGAACAAGTGCGGCCTCTGACCTGTCCTTTACTCTGATAAGAGCTGCCCTGTTTGGTGCGTCACTTGAGCAGACCTGGGTTGGTTTAACGAGGCCAGGTCAAAACGATATACTGCTGGATTCATTTATGGTCAGTAGTATGTAATACGCCAATTAGTTATTGTTGGAATTCGATGTAATTTCATTACATCATGATATGCCATTCGCTTCTCCTGCCTGGTGTCAGCTGTTCTCAGCTCCTTTATCTGAAATGTCCTCAGTGGCATGACACAGAAACTGTTCAGACCAGGTCATTTTGAAAGAGCAATGGCCAATGGGAAACTCCAGCACTACGCCAGCTGACCAATGTCGTAACATCATCACTAGTCATGGACGTTTGCTTTCTGAGGCTGGTTCAGCCAGAAAGTCCCTTCAACTTCTGTTTCTCTGCTTTGTGTTTGTCTCTGCAGTAAACAGTCGTTTCCTGTGGTAGTGTCACATTTATTATGGGTTACGGGAACTTTGAACCATCACTTGTGTTGGAGTGTGTGTTCGAGTCAGTGGCTGACGGCCAAAGGAGCAGGAAGTGCCGTAAAACTTGATGCTGGTTTGGGGAACACAGCCCCGAGGCGGAGGGAGTTTTCTCACTGAACAGCTCCGAGTTCCTCTGCACATAAACAAACACGGACAAACACTCGAGTTATCTGACAGTGATGGACTCAGTTAAGCGTGGCTCACTGTCAGGGTCCATCATGAAAGTATGAAGAGGAAATCTCACCGAGAGCTTATCAGCTCAGCAGGTTTCCTGTTTGTTTGTGAACAGATGAACGTCAGCGTGAACAGAGTCTAAACGTCTGTTCATACTGAAGATGAAAATGTCACAATTCTTTGAGCATTTTTCCTCTTTCACAAAACACAAATTTCAGTCAAGTGTCAGTCTCTCAGCTCACAGGATCAGACTTTTAAAGCCTCATCACACCCACACAGGTGTTTCCACTTATTCCAATTGAGCTTCACTCCGTCAGACTCGGTTTTAACAGAACATGCTCCTCTCTCCTGTTGCAGACTCTCACCTTCATCAGTCTTATTAATATGCTGATTTGGGTGATCTTACATCATTTCCAGCCAGAAGAACTTAAAACACGACCAGAACACACTGAGGGTCTCAGTCAGAGTCTCTAACATCAGTAAAGAGGCTTTCTGTGACCTGATTTCTACGCTAACCTGCCACATTTAACCTGAAGACGTAAAGAAGTCTGCAACATACTGTAACTGTAAGAGCAGCAGGGTTATATTAAAGTGAAAATATGTGCAGCTATACTTAGTATTATCACATCACTAATATTTGGTGCTTGATTTATAATGAAGACCAGATGATGAAACGTTTCAAGATGTTTTCTCATGATCCTGAGGAAGTTATTTCATCATCTCAGTAAATTAAACTCAATGTCTCTCGTTAGTTCATGACTTGTTTCCTTTCTGTTGATGAAATAATTATTTCAGAATCTCAGGAAAACAAATGAGTTGAGTTATGAGTTGTTACACAATCAGATACACAGACGTCGTCTCCAGACTCACACACAGTGACCCAGCGTTTAGCCTGATCCTGAAGTCATTAAACACATCGTTTAAAAACTGAGGAGCTCCATACAGACACGAACAGTCGTCTAAAACAAGGCAGTGATTCTACATGACACGGTCAGGGAGCCTCTCACGCAGCATGCATGTTTTTCACTTGTGTGTTCACATCTGTGTGTGTTTGCTGTCTGCTCTCAGAGTTTGTGTTTGGGAACAAAAGGTCACCTCCCTTGACGTTACTCATGGAAATATGCAACATGTTGACAAGAGCAGAGTGAAGGTACAGTTTCATTCACCGACACACATCAGTGCTGTCAGAGAGAAGCCGTGAAACTGCTCTCTGCATCTGTTTCTCTTTCTCTAACGTCAGTTGTTGAGTCTCACTGGTCCTCTGTGTGCTGAGCTGAGTTTCGTGGCTCCCACAGCCTTCAGACTTGGTGAGCAGTCAGCTGGTCTGATTACTGGATGGACACTGGGGGAGAAAAGAAGTTTTTTTTTTCTTCAGTCCTGAAAAACAGAGTCTCTGCAGATATGAGGTTTTACACAGCGGCAGAAATATGCCTCATCCTCCCTGGAGAAGTTTGTTGTGTTGCAAGCTGTTGCTGGGTGGTGTCAGATTAACACACTGCTGCTGCGTTGTGCAACAGGACAGATAGACAGGAGATAAAACAACATGTTCTGGGCCACCGTACTGCTACCCTACCATAACCTCTGTCTGCCACTTTACGCATACATTTACTGACTTAAAACTCACTTCACTGAACTTAGGCTGAATAATTAGCTTAAAGTCCTTTAAAAATGTAAAACCAGCCGAGTGAAGTTGACTGAACTTGAGAAAACGAGTTCAGTAAACTGCAGATGTTAAGCTGAATCAGAAGCTGATCGGTCAGGCTGACAAATTTTCATTTTCTCAGTTTGAAGAGTTTGTTCTTTTGACGTGAGGAACTGAAGCTGCTCCTGAATTTGTTTTTATTTGTTTTACATTTTTATGCCTTTATTAGATATGTTATTATTGTTATTGTTATCAGGTTGCCCCATTGTTTTCATCATTAGGAGATGAAACAACAATGACTTGATTCAGTATAATTTAGTGTTATTGTCTCTGGAGAAAAGGAAATCTGCTGATATGCTGATGATTTACCTGGAAATGTTTCAGTTGGATTAACCTGTGTGACAGTGTAAAGTTGACACTGAATATCAGGTCAGATTTATAGCCCTGACTCATTGATCATATTCATTTCCTCATCAGGTTGATCAGCATGAACACACTGTTATCTGGTGTTTATACGTGACAGGTTCCTGCTTTTGGACTGAAGTGGACGCTGATGGAAAAAAAAGATGATTTCCACACATGAACCTGGAGCTGAGCAATATAAAAATCAGAGCATGAATTTGATCACAGTTGTTTTGCTGTATGTTGCCAGGGAAATGTCACCGTCAGTCAGTCTGATCAAACCACACACACATTCTGATGAAGCAGACTGACTCATTTATTATGTTTGGATATGATTGTTTCTTATTTAGTCACAGATAAAACAGATGGCTGTTTGGCTGATGTACGATATGATGGACTCTGAACTTCTCTGATAATTTACTATGAAGCTTCCTGGAGAGAACTACTAACTTCTAATGCAACCACTTCACCAAAATGTCAGAATAGAAACAAGTTAAACACCTGAAAACAACCCAAGAGCTGTCTGAAGATAAACAGACCTGACAGATCTGAAACAATATCCTGAGGAGACGAATCAAACCATCTACAGCCAGAGGAAAGAGGAGCACAACTTCTGCAGCAATGACTGGATTTACAGATGTAGTTGCAGAGGGTTCCAGGCAGAGGGAGCAGCATACATAAAAGCAGCTGACCCTGTCTTCGTGCTCTGTGATATGCAGTGTCCAAAATGTGTGAGCACTGAGGGGATGCATGCATGTACAGTCAGTCCCACAGCAGCAGCAAACAGCAAACTAAAGCTGTGTAATGTTTTAATCTAAGCTTCTCATACAGATGTTCTCTTCTGTGTTACAGCCAGCACGACGAGGCAGACAGCAGTGGAGAATACGTGAAGGTAATCTATTTTCATCTCTTATCTTGTTTATTGTGTTGCTTCCTTTTGCGGTGCTGCTGTTTTTCTCACTTCCTTTTGTCAAACAAGACACTTTTTGTTCCCAGCAGTGAAACAAGTTTCAGTGAGGGTTCAATTAAAGCCTTTTTTTACTGTCTGCTGCCGTGATCCTCTACACACGGCACTCAGGTTCTAATTCAATCAGGATGGGTGACAGAAAAGACTCGGGGGAATGTGGCCCTCTGAGGTGAAATACTTTGAGGCTGCATCGGTTGCTGGTGGCAACCGCGCCGGCCTCGATTCGGCCGGCAGCTCTGCCTGGAAAAGGTGGAAGGAGACGGAGAGAGCGAGAGAATTTCCAGTTCATTGACTTATAATTGGATACTTGACAAACACACTTGTCTGAATGGGACAAGCTGGCAATGAATGATAATGCTAATGAAATTAAAGCCATTCATTAGGGGCTTCCAGGTCCTTACCCCACAGCACACACACACACACACACACACACACACACACACACACACACCTCCTGTTTTGTTTTGGAAGTGGCCCTGGCCCGGTGCCAAGCTCTTGATTCACAGTCGAGTGGGACAAACCATTCTGTCAAAGCAGGAGGGCACCTATATAACAGTGGTAACAGTAACCGAGGGGGTGTGTGTGTGTGTGTGTGTGTGTGCCCCTCAAAACAAAAGCATTCCCAGCCTGTCCTTGGTGTAAACTCTTGATATACAGTAGCTTTTTTTTTGCGACAGACAAAGCTCCACTGAGTGATGACCCCCGTCGCACAATGATGTTGCTACGGCGACGAGGCCAAGACTCCAGCATGAGTCCGTGTCTCTGGCCCCTGGTGTCGCCAGTGTGGATGCCAGTGTGGGAATGCCAGAGCTGTCGGTCCTCCCTCCCTCCCTCCCTCTGTCCTCTACTATCACACACATTGACACAAAAACAGAGCTGAGACGGCTGCAGTTCAGCTAGATTTACCCACAATGCTTGTTCTCTCAGAGGATGAACATTTCAAGCAGCTTCTATAAGGAAACAGAAGAGTCTGGCTTATTATGAAAAGAAGCAGCAGAAATGCAGCAGATAGTGAACACGCCTCTGTCGGGACCTGAACCCAAAGCCAGTAAAGGCTACATGATGGTCTAAACTTTGTTGTTTGTTTTTTTTGCTTTTGGTGTCTGATTGTGCGCCTGTGATGCCCTTTAAGTTCTCCAAAGAGAAGTTCTGCTGGAGCCTGGCCGAGACACAGAGGAAGCAGCTGGAGGAGGAGCTGAAGCTGAGCTGCACGTAACCTGAAGAGCTACTGCCTGGTGTCACGGACACATCCCTGGGAGGTCTGCCCAAACACACACACACACACACACACGCATACACTAGGAGGACATTGTAAAGAGTTACATTTCATTGCCTGAGGCTTACCATCTAACCATAACCACTACCTGCCTAACCCCAATTTAATTTTATAGTTTTTCTCAGAGGACCCATCCTGTCCCCAAATAAGAACAAGAATCTGAGAGAAAGACAAGATTTGTTCAGGTTATTTCAAGTTAAATGACATCATTAATATTTAGGTAATTTACCACTAGATAATTTGCATATTGGTTTTTTGCTAAGAAGTAGAGTTTAACAAAACTGACTACGGGAACTTTATTTATTTTATTATTTATTTATTATTTATTTAGAGGACAGCTCCTGATTCAAACAGAGTTTTATATTAAAATAATATGTGAATTATATTTTAGAGTGGATTTTCCTTAAAATCTTAGAATTGGGGTCATGAGAGTTTCAACCAAGAGGAGCTCTGTTCAAACACCAGCTTTAAACTCTGTTCATTAAATCCAGATTCATAAAATGGTAAAAAGAGAAAAAGTGAAGAAAGAAAACGGATCCCTCCACAGCAGTGTTAATACAGTAAAACAGCCTGTTCTCAGATTTGACCTTATTTGTGTGCAAAAAATAAACTTGTTTCTTTTGTTGGAGTAGGTTGTGAAAACTGAAAAACCCTCAACCAAACCTAAACAGTCATGAAATCCCATCCAGACACGTAAAAGACTTTTCTTTGAGTAATAATTGTGTGTGGTGGTGAACCTTCTCTGTGAGAACAAGTATATTTACATAAATCACACTAATTTCACAACCAAGAAATGAAACTGTCTCCTCAGGTGTCAGAGAGCCTATCTTGACCCACGGACTTCTCATCAGAGACTCTCAGTCCAGTCGTCAGGCGACTCTGTCCACCAGTCACTGGGAGCAGAAAACACTTCACTTCCTCATCAGGAAGTCAGTGGTTAGTCCGGTGAGATGTACACCGGTCCGGCACAGTCTGGAAGGCGAGGCCTTTGACTCATCGCCCTTGTTCACTTCTACGTAAGGCAGGGCGGCTCTGACCCGTGAGCGGGGCTCAGATTCACCCCCGCCTG
>BRZM01002801.1:60190-80745 GCA_033238685.1 Lates japonicus | reverse complement strand
CATGGAAGTTACGTATTGCTTAGAAAGTAAACTTATAAAACAGTAATCCCTCATATATTTATTCTTGTAAAGCAGAAAAGAGCTTGAAAGTTACCAGTTACTAAATAGACACAAATCATTTAATTATGGAGCCTGACAAAGATATTAAGCAATCCATGACGCATTTCCTAAATATTTCCCCATTTGCTCATGTTAAGATTCACTACATTTTGATGATTTTAAATATTTTGTGTTTGATTACCCTCTGCTCATTGACTTTTTCTGATTTATTTTGGTTGTCTGAAGGTAATATGTTGAATTGCATTTTATTAGGTGAACACTACAGATCCTCATAGAGAGAGTCATTTTACAAAATTGAATGTTTGTAATGTTCCCTTTGAATTTATGGAATTCTACATTATGATTTGTCATGGGTAACCTCTAGTTGTTGCTGTCTAGTGTTGTGTGTAAGCCGATTGGACTGGGGCACCATTTGGCACAGGACACACATTTAAACAGACTGAACAAATAATTCAATTGTTATATCTGCATTTCTAAAAGATAAGGCTGTGTTATCCAATATTTTCAGCTCTCATAAAAAGATTTTAAATGACAATGTGTTAGCCTGTCTCTCTCATGGTATTTTCCAAATTAACTTTGTCTTTGCACTTTACACAAACTATGATATAGTTTCATTTAAAAAAGATGCTAAACAATTACCTGTAAACAACTGACACCAAAGTTTTGTAAACATTACTCAACCAGCTAAATAGAGTACTGGGGACTATTTTCAGTTGTAGATTGATACATATTTGATGTCCTCTCAAACATTTTACGGCAGTTATATATATATGTAGGATTTATTAAAGATAAATTACAGTGGTCATTTTAATAGTTTTTGGACAACAATGGAGGAATTAAACTGTAAGAAACTTTGGCAATACTAAATAGCAGATCGATTCTTTTGTTTTTGGTCTTTTCATGGGATTTATTGACATAAGAAACATAGAAAATTCTTCAAATTGCTGAGAGTTGATGATGATGGATGGGCCAAGAGTTTCCATACCATAAAAGGACTGCACTCTTAAGTCACTCCAGAAACAACCTGTATTGTGCATAAACAGAAAACATTTTGATCCAAATGTGCCTGACTAAGATCCACTGGGAGTGATTTTTGTTTTATGCACAATGACAGTGATATTTTACAAATCAAATGTACATACACGGCTCCTTTTTATAATGAATGGCTTATAATGAATTTGTTCCAGATTATGGATCCCAGTTTTATTTGTTTCTCCATCCCCTGTGTGTGTGTTCCCTCTCTCTCTGTCTCTCTCTCCAGTATATAGAAGCATCGGCCTGCTACACGAATAACTATGCTGTCAGTGGTCAATAGTATTGACATGGTAAGAAATTGTATTGATCCTCTTTCTGAAAGTTTGCCACAAGCACTTGGTAGGCTGAGCTGAGCAGACATTGCACTGATTTCTCATTTTAATCAAACCCCAGTTGCTCCATTTAAAACTTCTTCCTCATAATATGCTTTGAGCAGCCACAACTGCTTAAGTTTTCAGGGTTCAGAGGACTTAAGCTGCTGTATATCCCAACAGCACCGAGGCAGATATGTTTGATTATTTGTGGCCACATCTGTGTGCTTGTGTTACTGAAATCTGAATTGCCACAGGGTCATGTCTGTAAGCTGATAGGCTGTGAAGATGGAGGAAGGTCATGCTTTTGTTGTGCCCTTGAAGACGCATCATAGGAAGCAGGCTCTGTTTGGGAAGTTTACATTGATTTCCATGCATAAGTAGAGTTGTCTTTCTCCCAGTGTGCCCTGCTGCCACAGCACAGAGGCCATATTCACAGACATTAGTTATAGTAAGCCTGTAAGTTAAAGTAATATACCGACAAAATGAATAGCTATAACCTCTATATATATCAGTCAGTAAAACACGCTCTTGTTTGGAAAAGGAAATGTCACTGACACTGACATGTTTATTTCTATTGTAATGAATTTTTGACACGGTCAACCATATATTAAGTCAGAAGTGGATAGTGGAGGCAGACAGACAACAAGGAGAGGAATAAGGTTGCGTAACAGCAACCCCAACTGCAATCAAACCAGGACGTTGCAGTTGTGGTTGTGAGACATTTGAAGGAGGAAGAATCAGTCATGGTATTTTGGAAACAGCACCTGACAGTAAAAGATGGGACTGTGACACTAGTGAGCGAATCCAACCATAAAAAAGACAGCTTATGAACAGTCATAGGTTTGTGTGTGACCAACATCATAATGTTTATAGAAATGCAATATGGAGCCAGCACAGATGCAGACTCACTGTCTTAGGTTTTATTGTTCGCCCACGAGCTCGAAAAAATAGAAAGTCCTCAGGGCTGGAACGTAACTACAGTACTGTGCAAATGTTCTTAAATAGTTAATGTTTAAGATCGAAGTAAAGAAAGAGCAAATCTGGTTCTAAGTGTCATTTTTAGTCACTGCTTCAGTTATTTTGAAGGCAGCCCTGAAACATGAATCTTCAGAACCTGAAATAAAAGATTGCATCAGATTTATGAAAAAATAAATTAGATCAGCAGATCCTGTCACAGTATCTGGCATTTCCAAAACTTTTCTGCAGGCTTGCCTTTTGTTTTTTTAAACCGGCATTAAAAGAGGCTTGAAATCTGGTGTGGTATTGATGTGTTGTTTTTCCTCCACCTGTCCCCTGAGCTTCCTGAGCAGGAAGCAGAGGCGATGTGATCTTCTCTCTCTGACAGAGATGCTAGGCTCCACTATCTCCCCAACAGGAAATTAATAGTTTCTCCATCGAAATGAACAGGTGTCAGAGGTCTTCAGTATTCCGTGTGAGCAGTGTGTCACTTCCTATAGTCCACTGACCTGTGTAACACTGTGAGGACATTTCTCTTTGAATCAGTGTTTACGGGAGATATGATTACTGGTTACTGATGATTGATCTGAGGATTTATATGCATGAGTAAGGGAGAAATAAATGCTCTTAGTTGGATCTGGATGAAAATGTTAAATAGGGTTTCCTGTTTTTGCTGTGACTGAAGAACATCATTGCAACTCCTTCCTGACCGGGCTTTCCCACCCTCGATGGAAAACGTCACGAGGTGAAGGAAGATGAAGGACTTAGGAAAGAGAACTGCAGTATTTAGAGATCTGACTGGCACTGGGACATCATGCTTTTTTAAAACCAACTTTATTTATAACACATGGAAGATGCAGGACAGACTCAGTGCTGTAGGCCACACCAAAAAGGGTTTCCTGTCCAACACTAATAATATAACAAATATGAGAAGAATATATGTTGAGCCATTAAAATATAGTTTCCTGTTCTGTGTGGGGCTTGACCTTTATGTTTAAGTGAGAGAAACTGAAAGAATTTTTAGAAGTTTTGGATCATGTCAAACATAAACAGAGCTTTGTAAAGGTCCAGTTCCTCTAGAGGAGATAAGATAAGTAAAGGGAGCTTTTAGTGCTTTCCAACGGTTCGAGAACTGGACCAGCTCTTTTCATGGCGTGCCACCAGAGGCTTCCAGGTCATTTCACCAGTAGAACCTCCTACGCAAAAAAAGGACTATTGACCACAGCCAATGTCTTTTCTTTTGTACAATATTCAAAACATCTGTAGTCTCCAGTTTGAGTCAAACTTCCCTAAAAGGAAGTCTTACATTCTGACAAAGTTTAAGTCTTTTGAAACTCGAGACAGGAACTTCTGGATCTGGGACAGGAAATATTTTTGCCTCTGCCAAATCACCAGCGACTTATTTTCTCAGCCAGCTCAGTTTCTTTGTAGTCGCCCAATGCTATTTTGTCACCTGCTGGAGGTGACCACCCACCACAGCCAACCACAGCCAACATCTCCTGTCGATTTCCGCCTGTTGACAACAACATTTTGGAAACATCCTCTTGTCCTTTAACGCGCCCCCATCGCCTCCCTATATATGCCAGCATCTCACCACTTATCCGCCGTGATGACTTCATTAACCCAGCTCCCCACCCTCCGGCCATCAGCAGGCGGGGTGAGGAAGAGGAGGGGTTCAAGGTCAGCTTAGAGGCCTTCACCCCAGCTGCTGTATCACATCTCGTCCTTCTGACAATGACACACAGATAATAATGGCAGAGTGACCACGGCACACACCTCGCATGAACCTCTGGAGACAGCCACATGCTCCCTGCAGAAGAGGGAGAGAGATCCAGCTGTCTACTCTGGCTGCTTTCACTTTATTTTCCCCTTCTCCTCCTCCCCTTTCTCTTCCTCCCCTCCATCTCTTTTCCTCTCTCTCTCCCCCTCTTTCCTCCCCTCAACTCCTCCATCACAAATCGGGTGTAAAAAGCCACCTTCACCTCCTTCTTTCCTACTTTACTTCCTCACCCCTTCCCAGCCCTCCATTCTTCCTCCCCTCCATCGTGAGTTGGGGTGTGGGGCAACAATGGGACGCTGCTCCTTCCTCCCCCCCTCTCCACCCACCTCCACATCTGTGAGTGCCCCTCTGTCTCCTCATTCTTCTCCCTAACCGCTCCATTATTGGGCCTCTTTCACTTGTAAATGTGGCCAGCGATACTTCTGATGGGTCTTTTATGCACGCGGCCGGGGTCAGGAGAAAGCTAGAGGCAGGGGAGGAGGGGGAGTGGATACAATGAGGGGGTGGGTCAGGGTTGAGGGTGGTGAGAGAGGAGGAGGAGGAGGGGGGGTTGGTTTAAGGAGTCTTGTGCTGTTTTCTCTTGCAGGCCAGAGTGTGAGGGGACAATTGCGACAAAGAGTTAAATCCTTTTTTGTGTGTGCAGTCATTTGGGACGGTTGGGACGGGCCCAGCTCTCGCCTCGAATTCCTGCAGCTGGCCGTCCCCTGGCAGGACGGAGAGGAGGAACGGGACGGGCCTGAGTTGGAGGCACGGTTAGAGTGAAAGCCCAACAGTCAGAGGCAGTGTACACACCCCGGGAGGAGGTGTTTTTCAAACAAGGGGCCCTTAACATAAAATAACATCACAGTCCACAGCATGCAACACTGCAGCATTATGACGATGGTTTTTGTATTTATTTACTGTATGTTAGTCTTGTTTAGGAGACAAAAACAGACTACAGCCATGCTAGCAGCCAGTGACAGAGGTATATTGGAAATAATTTGCTGAAATAAAAAGCAGCTACACCACAACATAAGAAACAGCTCTGCCTTCAGAATTTTACTTGTAAAGTACTAAAGTAGCAACAAAAAGTAAAAGTATTCACTATATAGAATGGCTACTGTCAACAAAATATGATTGTATTATTGGAACATTATTGTTGATGTTTTAATATGCAAGTGGCTCTTTAATGTTGAAGCTGATCAAGACAGATCATTTGAACCATTTTATATACTGTTGGCTAATTTACAGGGCAACATATTTTATAAGTTGATCATATATGTTGCATGTAAGTAGAGTAAGAGTATGAAATGTAGTGGAGTATAAAGTAGCATAAAATGGGAAAACTCAAAGTAGCCTCAGAACTGTACTAAAGTACAGTACTTGAGTAAATGTACTTAGTTACTTTTCACCACTGCTAGTGACTCAGTGAGGCTGTATTTAGGTACAGCAGTGCTTTGAGCCAAATGCATGTTTAACAGGTTCATATTTCCCATGTTTATTTTAGTCTGTCTGACGTGTTAAACTAAACTTAAAGGAGCTGAGGGGGATGTCGTTCGTTTTGCAGGTATTTGGTCATCAAGTTGAAACTGTTTGGTGATGGTGACACAATCTGAAAAATCAGGAGATCAATAAAGTTGGATTCATCCTCTTGGGAGCATAAATGTTACCATGGCCATCCACTGAGCCAGTGCTGCTAGTATGTCTACACATCTATTACCAAATGGTTTTGCCAAATATGTTTGAGAGAAAAAGAAAAAAAAAAAAAAAGTTTCTGCCTTTATTTTGCTCACTAGCAACTTTTTCTTCAATCCAGGAAGTGCAGTTTTTGTACTAAACAGAAGTCCTGTGGAGGTGGTGGGCATACAAAGTGTTTGACTTTAACACTGAAGCTGTGCATCTCCAACCTCATCACCAGACAGGTGTGTTAAAATAGGCTACTTGTACAAAACCTGGGTTACATTTAATGACAGTTTTGTGGATGATTGTAACTCCTTGGACCATGTGTGGTTAAGGTTTAGGCTCCAGAAACAGTTTAAGACCAAGGAAGGAGACTGTGGTTTTGGTTGAACATTGAAAAAGTCAACATATTCTGTCTGGAGCTTCAAGCCACTGTTGAAAACTTCTTTTCCTTCCAGCCATGTTTAACCTTAACTGACTGCTTGATGTTGCTTAAACAGAACCATAAAAATATCAGTCATCAGTGAATTTTGTTGCGAAGCTTCAGTTTAACAAGCGATGGATTCAATGCCTGACTCTGACTCAGGAGCAGGCAGGTTGAATTAAAACTACTTTTACTGTGTCAGTTCAAATCAGGGCTTTGATTAAACTGGATAACAAAGCAAGAGAGGAGCCAACAGACAGACAAAAGCAAAGAACAAAAAGAATTTCCAAGCAGAAACACAGAAAACTGGAGGAGTGGATGGTCTGCTGGAACATGCAGCAAACAGGAGCAGGAGCAGTGACAGGGATATATACTGAGGCAGCTGATGAGGGGAACGAGAGGCAGGTGTGCAGGCAGGTGGTTCAATCAGTGGGATGAGAAGCCTGGGAGGAGCTTGGGACAAATGTTGAAGGGTGTAGATTGTGTTACTACTAACATAACAATTTTAGGAAAAAAACAAAAAACAAAATTAAAAGAAGCTTCTGCTGAAACTTTGAGTCATTTTACAGCTTTGCTGAAACATTCAACTATAAAAATGTTTGTTTAATCACATTAATAAAATCTGGGTGGCATTATATTTCTTTCAAAACTTATTTGTAAAAATTAGTTTATAAAGTCTAAACTCATTATGATGATTGTATACTCTTTTTTCTATGACTCTTTCTGAAATAAACTTAAACAACTAACACTGTTTCATTTCGAGTTCTTTCATACGAACACTTGCTTTTTTGACTGCACATGTGCATTCATACTGACACTGAAACATGCAGTGCACTGAGTACCAGGCTGGTGAACTCAAATCGGTCAAGAAGTTGAGTTTGGAACGCTGGTCACTTCTCACCCTTAGTGGTCACCATCTTGGCTGCAACCTGCTTTTGAACTTGTGAGAATGGTGGCTGCTGACTGTAATGGTGAACAGTGACCCATGCAAATGTTATATTGTCCTACTGTATGTCTGACACTACATTTACTTTGCTCAGCACTTTGGTTTCTGACCAAATATCTGCAAAACTAAAGGCATTCTCATCAGCCTCTTGTGTACATTGTGTTTAGTGCCAATTAGCTAATTTTACCATGCTAATGTGCTAAAACAAAATGGTGGACACAGTAAATATTTACCTGCTCAATGCAGTCTCACGGCAGTACGTGAAGAAATCACGAAATATAATTATTGGTTTCTTGTGCATGGCCACAATTTTACCTTTTTTTTTTCGTGACAGCACGATTTGCAGTTTGTCAAATACACAACATTTAATGCTTCCATTCATTCAGCCCAGATGGGCAGCAACTGTCCATTTTATTTCATGACAATAAAATATTGTTGTAGTATATTATTTGGGCACACACAGCTCTTGGTTAAGGTTGGTGAAGGATCGTGGTCTGGTTTAAAACAGCAAAAATTCACAGCGACCTCAGACACAACTTGATTTAGATTTAACACCAGTCACCCACCCCAGCTCTGCTTCTGTAGCTCTTCATTTAAAAAATAAGCTTTGAACTGAAAAACAGAAGTTTGAAAGTTGTGCTCACTGTCACGAAAAAAAGGCAACTTCGTGTCCATGTACACGAAATCAATAAACTACATTTCGCGGCTATTTCACAAAGAGTGGATTGACCTGCTTAAGATCAGCACGTTAGCATTGTTATTGTGAGCTTGTTAGCATAGTTACAATAGCATTTAGCTATAAACGTTGCACATTTTTCTCACCTGTTATCCTCTAAAGTCTTAATATTGAGCTAGCTTAGCATGTAGCATAAACCAGAGACATACCAGCTGACCACTCTCTATTTTACCTGGCATTAGCACCAGATTCTGTGCCTCTTTCCAGGAAAGAGATGATTTGTTTGTGTAATGTGACGGTGTGTTATGTTGAGTGTGTGATATTTAGTGTTTTATATTATTAGCTGGTGGCCTCCATAGTGTCATGGCCTGACCAGTGTTCAGTGGGATTATCTGTTATTCTAGCTTCTGTTCTGACCTCTTCCGTCTTACACACACACACACACACACACAGATCGTACACAGTAGAGGGGTGGTCTCAGTAGCAATCGAGTCTCCAGGACAACAGGTGAACAAAGGGGACGAGGCGGGGGGAATGTGAGGCGAGGAGGGAGGTTGAGTTGGGGGGTGAAGGGTGACTCCTGGAGGGGGCTGATGGGAGATGAGATGGTGGTAGGGGGTGGGGGTCAGGTTGACCTTGGCCTCTGTGTGCGGTGGTCAGATGGGGTGCGAAGGCCACCGGCCGTGAAGGAGGAGGATGAAGAGCAGGGGAGGATAAAGAGTGTGACGCCTCTCACTCTCTTCAAACCTGGAGTGATTAATGACAAAACACACACACACACACACACACACACAGAGCACCCCGGCTGACCCCTGTGAGCCTGCTGCTCAAACAGGGTCTTTGGCGTGGTCACTTTCCCAACACTTCTGATTGATGAGCGATTCCTTTCCCACCACAAATTATGGTAATAACGCTGAGAGAGACGAGGAGCTGCAACTCTGCAGCTGCTCTGCACAACGCTTTGATCCCACCGAACAAACACAAGCACAACCTCATCTTTTACTTTGCAAAAATCAGATATGGTTTAATACAGTTTTTTTGTTTGGTTTGTCAATAACGTGCTCCCACATGCAGGAATGACTGCTTAGATGTTATTAAACTCAAAAGCCACTTGTAGGATTCAGATATCAAAAGTTCATCTCAGTTCATCATCAGATCTGAGCCAGGATTTTGAAAATAGTGAAGATATGAGTCCAAATTCCCCTCCAGAGTAATTTAATCCACTAAGACATTTCTGACTGACTCAGAAAACACTCTGTTCTGTCTGAACAGGAGGAGAAGTTGTCTTTGTTTTTTGCACAACTTCGGCCACTTTCTTTCTCTATTATCCATCGTGGATGTAATACAGTGATAAGGTTAAGTCCTCACTCATGATTTCAAATCTAAAACCAGTCAAGTGTTAGATATTAGTCTTAAATATCAGAAAAAACCTCACAAAACTAACAGAGGACATGACTAAAGTGTTCTCACAGATATATGGTCCCATTTATCAGTAAGTAAGTGAGATGCTCCAAAATTCAGAAGTCAGAAGATCTCATGACACACGACAGATTACTACACCTGAACATGGAACATGACACTTGATCCCACAAACTGATCTGGACCTCACCTCAAGTCCAAAAACTACCAACACACTGCTGCCTTCCTCCAACATTGGTGTAGAAGCAGAGAATATTTGGGGTCCAGTCAGAAACAAAGGATAAGACTCAGTGACAAACTGACACAGTGCAGAGACCCTGTGTGTACATGTCTGAACTGTTTCCCTACAAGATGAAATGAAGAATAGTGGGAAGTCACATCACCACACAGTGAGTCTTAGACAGGACGTTTGGTTTATGGTCTTAGAGAAACTGAATGAATTATGACAGATTTTTCAAACTGAGGTCAGCTGTTGCTCTCAGAAGTCCACGAGGCGTTCAGGGTAGCAACAAGTGCTCGAGCGAAAAGAGTCGAGATGATTCTAATGACACATTTCTTGTGTGGTTTAGAAAATAACAGGAGTGGTTTATTGAGAAAGTGCAGTGAGCTGACTGACTTTGGCCTTCCTGCTGTAAATGTGAACGTTTCTTAAAGCAGGTCAGTCTGAGTCGACAGTTTCAGACTTTTCTCTCCTCAGATATTTTTCCTCTCCACTCGATTATTAAAGCGTCTCTGCTCCACATTAGATTAACTGTCGACGGCAACAGAGACACAGCAAGTTCCTGCTAAAACCCAACATGTCACTCCTCTGGCCAGGCAGTAAGTGTTGCTTAAAATAAACAAAGCTGGTGATTGGGCAGGAGGAGGCGGTGATGTCAGAGCGCCCCTGCTGAACCACAGCTGTGAGTCTGCAGCTGGGGCTGAACAGTGGTGCAGTGTGGTGGGGGGGCTGGCTGCTGTTTGGAGGGGGTGATGGGGGGTGGAGGAGGTGGAGGTGGTGATGGCGTCTCGGTCAGAGACGGGTGCAGATGTCCCGGGCGTCTCCAGTCGGTGACGAAAGGGAGGGACAAATGGCGGCCAAAAAGAGCGCGTAAACTCCTGCTCGCACACATTTTACTCATGTATGCATTTTAATATCATGTGTGTCGGAGTTGGAAAGGAGCCATTTGTCAGATGTGGTGTTCTGAGGGTCAAACATGGCCGCCTGCCCTTGTCTCCGCTGCAGAGTGCGGGCAGAAATAACTGGCTGGCGAACAGAGCGGCGGTGACATTTAGCAGGAGGTGATGGGTCGTGATGATGATGTTATTTGGGGGTGTGTGTGTGTAAATGTGTGTGTGGAGGTGGGCGAAGGGGTGAGGGAATTAGAGGAGTGGGGGTGGGGGGGTGCTATATTATATGGACATCTGCAGTCCCTCTCACACCCCCAACCCCAAAATATTAACCCATTTTAGCCTTGCTAACATTGGTAGCGGCGAGCTGATTTGCCTCCATTTGTACCTGTGAACACCCGACACTGCAGACTCTGGTTGATGCACATACATGCAAACACAACACACATACACACACACACACTTAACACAAATGGCCTCTTTGTTTGTCACTGATAAAGATGTCACACGTCATGGTGAGTCACAGGAGGTCATTTCCAACGACGGACCCTCAACATTCTTGCATGTTTCTCAGACGCCCGTTAGAAGCTGCTGCTGCTGGAGTGTGTGCGAGTGTGTACGTATGTATGTACTATGTGTGTGAGTGTGTGTGTGTGATGGGAAAAGAAGGAGGGGATGCTGGGAAGGAGGTCGTGATGTGACGTCACCCCTATGATGCTCCCACACCACCGCCTCCTCCTCCTCCTCCTCTGTTCACATCCGGTCCCCTCCCTTCATCTCCATCCTCCCTGCCTTTTACTCTGCGGCGACTGTGTGTGTGTGTGTGTGTGTCACAGTGATGACACAGCGCGGGTCATGTGACCGTGGAGGTGGTGGTGGTAAGGTGGTGTTGTTTTGGAGGAGGAGGAGGAGGAGGGGGTGGGCATGAAGGAGGAAGTGAATGACCCGGAGCAGAACGCAGCAGGACGACAGCTGCTCGACGCCATCCAACATGGAGGCCGGAACCGGAAGAGGAAACGTTTTAAAACATTTTAACGCTGCGTCGACGTCTGTAATCACATTTATCTTCAGTCGCTCCCCCTCAACAGACACATAAACCTCTCACCAAACATGGGGACGAATCTGATACTTGCTAAAGACGTCTTCTTGAAACACGAGAGAGGAAACATTTCAGGCCAAAATGCTCATAAAGTTTCAGTTTCACCAAATGTAACCCTGAACACAGGCTCACTTTGACCATTTTTGACTCTGCAGTGTTTGTAAAGCCCCGAATCAGAGAGGAAACTGACATTATGAAAACAGAACGAGTGGTAGGAGAGGTTATAGCACATTTAAAGGACCAGGAGCCACACATCAGAGCTCTGAAGACTCCAAACTGACTGGAAACAACCGCAGCGATCAGTCTATACCTCATCAGCAGATGCCAGCGAGGTTAAATGGCTGTAATGATCTCTCTAATCATTACACTGCCCTCCTAATTGTTTCCTCAAGATATCTTTGTCATCAATATCACTGTCGATACTGATCAGTTCCTCGTTGAGGCGCACTCAGCTGCAAGTGCACCTGAAGTGACCCACACTGCCAGAGAGAGAAAAAGCTCAGCTACAGCTGCACCTCTGCTCCGGCTGAGCCTCGTGGTTTTGTTTGGTGGGAAATAACTGGGAACACAGATTATTCTTAAAATGATGGAAGATAAACACATTTATCTTTATCTTTATTTATTTTTTTAATCACCTGTTTTTATTTTTTATTTTTATAGCAATGAAAATAATTAGAAGCAAACCCTGAATGAAACCCTCTAGGTTTCATTTTGAAATATTAACTTCTTTAAATCTTAGGTCACATAAACACTCACTGACTTTCTCTTTAATTTCTGGATAATTTGACTTCCTCATGCCCCTGAAAATAAAGATGTGAAGATCACTGGTTTCAGTTCCCTTCTTTTTAAAGGATCACAAGCCAAAAAATAAAGGTAGAAAATAGAGCCACAAAAGGCAAAAGGAACAGTGCAGCATGCAGATCAGATGTTACTGAAGGTGCATTTTACAGCTGTGAATTTGGTCAAAGTCTTTTGCTTTAAAAACTTTAAAACTCTTGAGACGTCATCACAGTCCAACTCCAAGTGACCAGAACTCACTGGTATTACACCTCCTATATTTTTCTTTTTCATCTTTATGACATCAAATTCAGACGTATTCTCTGATCAGATAGCTCCAGACTTCAGTTAATATTTTATTTTAGGCAAAGTTCATGTCCCTGTTACAACATTTAACATTTGAACCCTGGCCTCTTTCACCAAATAAGAAACAGTGAAACATGTTTCTACGTCTCAAAGTGAGCTGAGGTTTAAAAGATCAAATATTTACCATCAAAAAAATTCTAATGATGCTCAGCTCAACTCATGATCTCAAAATGCATGAGGGTTTTCCCATCAGTTTTGACTCTGATCCAGTCACTATGGGGCGTTCAGTGGCACTTGGTCAACAGACGATCGGTGTGTTTTTCTCCCCAACTTGGGTGGTGGTGCATGGACTGAGCACACACACCTCCCTGAGTTTTTAATCCACTGTTCTGAGGCTGAGCTCCTTCCCAGAGCTGCTCGGCTCCTCGGGCAACACGCTGAGAGCGGATTACAGCAGCAAATTAGCCTGAGCAGACCCGACGCATCCAGGCCTGGGTGATGCTGTGGTGTGAAAATCAAACAGACCCCAGTCTCAAAACCCAAGGAGGCCAAAGTCAAACTGAGGGTTTGGTTTACGCTGCTGCTGACAGCTTTTCAGATTCCTGTCCTGTCACAGCTTTCACATGTTGGCAGGAGGTTTTACTGTCATTCAACAATTTCTAAAAAACAGAAAATATATTAAAAGAAAAAAAATCGAAATCAGACTAAAAAAAAAGCTAATTCTGACAAAAATGATGTGGAAATATGCATGTCAGTGTGACAAAATACTGAAGTTATTAAACTCTGAACATGTTTTTTGGACGATACAGTGACATTAACATCTTTATAAATATACGTTTGTTTTTTTATAATCTCTCCATCAATTTCCCTTCAAACTTCTGTATTTTTTTGGACTGAAATTTAAATTTTCTCAAAACTTGCAAATTCTTCAACCAAAAACAAACAAACAAAAAAACAAAACAAACAAAAAAAAAACCCAAAACGCTGCTTTTTGAGTCAAGATCCAAACTTCTGTGATGAATTAAAAAGAAAATACACCAAGAAACAAAATCCTGTTTTATGCATCATTATTTCCTGATGAATAATGTCCGGATGATGGAAACCACATGACTGAAACTCAGCATCCAAATAAACTTAACAATATGGGGCCTGCTGCATCACAAAAAAGAGAGACAATTTTCTTCTTCTTTTTAAAAAAAAAGCACAATCATTCATCCTTTCACCTGCTAAACTTAAAGAAGTAAATCTAAATAATAAAGGGAATTTGGGTGATGCATGACATTAAATTAAAAAAAAAGAAAAAATACAAAAAATCGAGAAACATGAGCAGAAGAAGAAAAACATGGAACAAAAAAAACCCTGATGCCTCCAATGATCATTAATTCTTTATTATTCACCAACAGTAGAATCAGTACAAACGAATTCCGTCTTTATTGGCTTGTAATGGCACCCTTTATCAAAAGGATAAAGGGCTTGGAAAAGGTCACGGTTTGTTAAACAAAATTAAAATGATACATTCCTGAAGAATTATGCAAATTATAATCCCCAAAACGCCAACAAAAGGCGGCAACAAAAGCTCACCAGTGGAGCGACAATAAACCTTCCCTGCGAGGTTTTCAGCAGGAAAAGTAAAATAAAGAGAGGAGCTGTGGAGCTGGGCCCGCCTGAGAAATATTAGTTTCACTCCAACAACTTAGAAAAAATGTCCCAGCTTGTAAAATACTTAATTATCACTCTTTATTTTTTGGTTGGCCTCCTTCTCCTGCAAGCCTGCAATGAAACAAAACCTGCAAAAAGTGAGTGTTTGGGCTTTTTCTGCTTCAGTTAATCAGTTAAAGGAGTCACAACAGCCGCTTCTGGAGAATTTAAGTTCATTAAAAAACAAATTAGAGCCAAATGAAGATGGCAGGAAAAGAGTGTGGCCCTCTGAAGGCCCTGAAACAGAAAGAGCTCAGCATGAATGGGCTGAAAACTCTGACACATGGAGGAGGAAGAGAGCATGAGCTAAAAATAATGGATCGAATGAGCAACATGCAAAGAAGAAAAACTAATTTCTAACCGGTAAAAGAGGCTCAGAAGTGCAGGAGCTTCCAGCAACAGATGTCCAGGCACAATTCTCGGGTTGGATTTGAAATTTCACAAGAATTGCGTTTGGACAATCAGCAGCTAGAGCTCAAAAACACAAATAAATCAACGTTTTAAGAAGAAAAACGGCAGAATTCGACATTTAGAGAGAAGATGGAGGTTTCTTAAAGGTTTGAATCTTCTCCTCCAGCACGATTCACATTCAGTCTGAGCTCAAACTGAAGTTAGCAGCAGCGTGTTCACACTCTAACAGTGACTACACATCAAATACATCCATCCTGTATCGAACCCAGCCGCTAGTGGCCACTCTCAATTTATCGAAATGATCCAAAACAGGCGAAAAAACACCTCCATTCACCAAAACATCACACACAGACCATGCTCACAGGTTAATCTGAGGAGGAGGATGGTGAGAATCCTGGGAATCAAAGCAGTTTTTGCCCAAAACTCCTCTCCGCCATATCTGCACCTGTTAAGACGCATCTCTCTCCTCCATCCCTCCTTCCTTCCTTCCCCTTGTAGTTTCCTCCCTCCCCAAAAAAGCTCCAAAAAAAGATGCATCCATCTACCGCTCTTTTCAGCCTCTGGCACTACCTTTCCTCCTTTCAAACCTACAAAAAAAGAAAAGAAAAAAGAAAAATGACGGGGTTGTGCTGCAGGTTGCAGGATGCACCTGCTCCTCCGCGTGTAGTTCCAGGAGAGAAATTGGAAGCAGCAGGCTACTCGAGCTCCAGCGGCAGGAGAAAAGAGGCTGATGATGGAAGCAAAGAGGCGGGCAACGAGGCTGGATGCTCCCCCGGATGGTCGCAGGGAGGACGGGGTGCGAGAGGACGGCAGACCGCCGCCACTACCACCACAACCACCGCCGCCGCCGGTTCCCTTCTGTCGCTCCTGCTCTCCTCCCTACTCTCCTCCTCCCCTTCTGGCCGATCTGGGGGGCTTTTTCTGGGGCTCCTCCAACAATAAGCCCCGGTGCGTCAGTGTCACCGAGAGAGAGCTCGGGAGTGGGGCCGGTCAGCTCTTGGTACTGAGATTTGAATAAACACACACATACACACACACCGCGGGGGTGATGATAAATGCCCATTGTGCCCGGAGGAGGAGGAGGAGAAGAAGAGAAGTAATGAATCTGCACTGAGAGAGAGAGAGAGAAGCTGGCTGAATGAAGGACAACAAACCCATAAAAGACACAACGGTCTCATTTTACTTTCTCTCCTCTTTTTGCTTTTCTTCGTTTCCAGTCACAATCAAAACACTGTCACCCTCTTACAAACTTTTATATTATAACACACCTGTCTATGACATTTATGCTGCTGTAAGAGACCAGTTGGGCTCTGAGCCCCTCACTGATGATGTGATGGTGGAAGAACAACAAACACAAGCTACTAAGTGACTTTGACCTCGATGAAACAGAAAGTTCGTTGACGGCCCGTGAATCTAAACGGCCACTGTTTGAAACATGAGTTTTATTTGAGGAAAAATAAATTAAATACATTTAATCCAGATTTTCGTTTGTGTGTTGAGTTCTGTTTCTTTCTGGACTTATTGTTTTGTTTTCTTTCTGTTGATAGATTTAAATGGGCAACAAAATGTGAAATGAGAATACATTTAACCTGACACTCAGTTTAAGCCACATTTTTTTCCTCTGGGTGCCTAAATTAAACATCAAAAAAGATAATTACTGGACAAGTCCGTCTATTGATGAGGAACGTGTGACATGGTGAAAGCTCCAGAACAGTTACTGAATTTCCAAGCCTGTAGTTAAAATCTAAATGGTGTTTTGAAAAAAGATTTTGTTACAGTTTTCCAAGTTAATATGCATAGATGGAAAATAAACTGTTTGTTGGCATATATATTTTTAATTCCACTAGAAAGAAGAATAAATTTATCTTCTTAAGCATGAAAAAAGACGATTAAATAAAGTTTTTTATAAAAAATAATGATAAACTTCTGCAACATTTCTTACAGGTTTAAAGTATGGTTTCAAACATCATTTAGAAATCTTAAAGTTTTCTTTTTCTTTAAATGTTAAATTCATTTAATTATCTATGGTTGTGATGAGCTAGGCTGGCAGTTTCCCCTTGCTTCCAGTCTTTGTGCTAAAAGCTAAAATAAACAAATCCTACACACACACTGAACACAGAGATAAAACTGACCATCTCGAATCATCTGACTCTGGCAAAGAACCAACGAACATTCATCAAGAACTGAATCCGCAGTCTGACTTGGTTTTGCTCTGATCCAAGGATAATACGTAGCCCTATTGAGAATGACACCACACAACTGAAGGAAAATTCCAAAACTGAAAACGTTATACTGTCGGTCTGTTATCGCAGAAGAATGTCACTGCAATTCAGCAAACTGATCGCTAAGACCAAGGCGAAACTATTCTTTAATACAAATTAACGTGAAATTAACGAAAGAAAAAGACAATCCACAGATTCTAATAATTTACAAGTTTAATTGTCCAGAAATGATGCTGATGAGGGACCTTGTATCCATCTGACATGGGTGTTCATCTGTCCTTGGTATTTGTTCTGTATATGGCCTGTCGGATGAATAAAGTAATTTCCCCGGAAGGATGGTCTACTGCCGACTCACCCCGATACCACCAGCAAGGGTCAAAGTTTGCCCCTCTTGTTCTGTGAGATATCTCCAAAGAAACTACCCCTGATGTTTCCTTGAAATCTTCATGGTCCCAGTGGATGAACCCAGCGACACAACAGTCCTCTGGTTCCCTCAGTGGGTTCTAAATACACTGCCAAGCAATTTGACATTGAGTCAGCTCAATTTCTTCTTTGCAGTTAGTCTAATTAACGTAACATGCCAAATAAGATGGAGAAAAGGTGAATATTGCACCTGCAACGTTGGCATGTGCTTTTGAAGATCGTTTTTCGCAAATCCTCACCTGCTGTAATGTTGCAGACAGCTTCCATGCTGTTAACAAAGGCGCTGGACATGAATCGGCCACAGGGAACCCGGTGTCAGTCTCACATTTCAGTCAAACTTAGAAAAAGCTGCCAACTACAGAAATTCATATAACGGTGGAGTTGTTCCTGTCCTGTGATGGCTGAAACACTGTTTCATCATTGTTCGAAAACCACCACGGAAATTCCTGGATGATCTCCTGTATATGAATCGTTTTTTTTTCTGTTGCTCTCCTTGTGAGCTGCTCTGGACAAACTGTCCGGCTTAAAGCCAAATGTAAACAATTAGACAGAGGGTTGAGATGATGCAGCAGGCTTTTGCCTTCCAAGTAAACCTTCCTTCCCCTCATCAGACATGTCAGTGGATTCCCCTCTGCCTGCCTACTCTGTCTCGGGGTTAGCCCATTTCCGTTGCTAGGAACATCTTTACGTTGGATATAATTTACTCTTAAAGAGGCCCCATGCTGCCTTTTCAGCCTATGAAATAATTTGATCACGGAGGCCCGAAGATCACTAGAATTATGGCTATAGAGGAAAAGACGCGTTATTAATGCTTGCTCCTTCGGAAAAGCGAATGAAAAAGGATCCCCAACAGGCCTGGATTCACTGTAACACACAGCTCTGCCATAGGAAACCAGGACGACTTCGGTCCTAGTGTGATGCTGGAGAAACGCAAAAAAACCAAAAGGCAACAGAAAACCTCCTCAAAAGAAAGAAACTGTTGTGATGATGAAGGACCTCAGATACTCTACATGGTCCTGCTGGATCTTTACAGTAATACACAGAGATAATATACATTAGATGCCATGGAAAGCTTTTATTCAGCTCCACAGTGGTCTAAATATAGGAACGACAAGCTACATATGAGATCAAGGGATGAAAATGCTACTCAGACCACAGACACTGAAAAGTCAATAAAATATTATGATAATTGTAAATGAATTACATTTTATATATAAATATATTTATTCATCAAAATGAAAAACAATTCCAGTAAAACTGTTGAAATATTTATGTAGACGCATAAAAATCCCTGGATCAGTGTGATAGTTTATAAAACCCTGAGGACAACAGAACGCATGAAAGTTAGCCACAAATAATATGGTTATTCTATCTTTTGACCAATAATATACGACGTAACTCAAGTATGAACTCAAGTCATATTCTCATTCTACTGTTATTGATGCAGGGTGGTTCAGCATGGACCCTCTGTGCACAGGATAGTAGTTTCACTGCAGAAACATTCAAGCTGCGGAGAGGACAGAATGGTAAAAGGATAATAACCGCGCATCCTGTTGACAAACAAAAATAAATAAAATAATGATAGAAACAATAATAATAATATACTGTAGAGAGACGGCGGTGATCCTGGGCTAAATCTAATCATTTTTTTAACTTCTGCCAGACTCAGGTGTGAATCTGATGATTTGACGCCAAACTAAAAGACTACGGCTTTGAGACGTAACTTAACATTACAAGAAATACATGTGTTTGTCTTCGCTCTGAGAATTACATGTGCCACTAACACCACTCCTGTGAAACAGGGTGCAGTTAAGCTCAGGCGGTGTTGCCAGACTGGATGTTTCTGTGGTTATGTTTGTATCATGATGAGGGTGAAGGCTGTAGTCAGGGTTTCCACACTGTAAGAGGAGGCGAGAGGGAGGAGACCACCCAGACAAAAAGATACTGAAATGAAGGGAACAAGTGCATGACAGGATGATTGATGTAGCTTGCTACGTTAACAGCATGATCAACAGCCATAGAAGTAAACAACGACACAGGAAGTGGCAGGAAGTTGTGTCAAGATCCAAACTCAGTCAGGTAACGAGAACACACAGATATGATACACACCATCCAGTGTGACATATTTCAAAAGGAAAATATTATTATCTCCCATGTCCTTTAAAATCAGTCAGTAAACTTGACTTAATGTTTTGGAATTGCTTCTGGAATAGTTTTAACAACTTTTTTCTAGTCCAAGTTCTCAGGCAAACTTTGCTGCGCGTGGGCATATTACTGATCTGAAGAACCTTATTATTCACAGAGTTATGTCGGGTTGGGCTTTCCACCACAGAGTTGATTTTAACTTTTATCAGGTCATTACTGTCTTCTTAACAAAGGTTTTCCAAACTGCGCTGGAAATTTGTGGATTTTTAACTTTAAACAGCTGATGACATTTCACCAGTAACAGTTTTTTCAGTTTGAGAAGCTACAATATATATCATTAAATGTTTCAGAGGCTTTTCTGTTATTAGGTACACTTTGGGAAAAAGCAACTGCGCGCAGAAAAATGCTAAGAAACCAAATCCACTGACTGAAATATTGTTGACTGGTAGCAGACTTTGATGAATTGTGAAATCCATCAGTTAATAGAACGAAAGTATCCCACAACTGGTACTCTGCCGTGAAAACACTGTAGAGACTAAGTGAAGTGCCCCCATACTTCATTTGCAAGCTTCTCTCAGTCCTGCACCTCAGTTTGGGGATACTGATGTCTACGTGAAAGGCTCCCCAACACAGTTATTGTCATCCCTAACCCCAGACTCCAGAAGCGCCTAGGTATATGAGTCTCATTATACTCATGTCGCCTCTATTTTACATGTCTCTGCAGCAGGTTGGTGGTGCAACGGGTGCCTTGAGTATGGGGCCGGTAACTGTGAGTGGAAACTGGTCTCAGGTGCCGGGCCATAGACCAGAGACCAGTAACACAACAGACAGGTCAGTCATAATGGTGAAAAGCTTTAACTGACCAGCTAATTTCAGTTGCACAGATACACAGACCAGGAGTGTACACAGTGTAGTTGTACTGGGCAGGTGGATTTACAGTGTTTAGTGACCTCTGAACGCAACCAGTGATCCTGTTGAGTTCGTGTCAGTGTAAAAACTAAGGCTCCATTAATCAGATGGTGTATATGGATACAAGTGGAAGTGTGTGTCTGTACCTCATGGTATGATACAACAGTCATAACATGATCATGAAC
>BRZM01002801.1:28704-53751 GCA_033238685.1 Lates japonicus | reverse complement strand
CAAATATTGTGCAGTTGTTTCTTTCTTGGTTCAGTCGGTTGAATGAGGATTGTTATCAAGCCTAATATTTAAGACCATGCACACTGTTCACTTCCATCAAGAAGACATTGCAATGCAATTCATACAGATGGTCCAATGCTAATACCCAATCCACTCTCAGGTGAAAATGTGTGAAGAAAAAAAAGTGGGAGTATATAAAAATTCCACAGTGATTCTCTGGTGTGAATTAATCAGGCAAGACACGACAGACAGATGACACTTTATTTAACATATATTTAACCATCTTTAATACTTTAAATAAGCAAATACACACCTGACTCCACCGCTGTGGTTCCCCTGGAGAACTTCTCAACTTCAACTTTCACTGTGTGGCAGAGCCAATGTCCCACCTTTTGTCCACCTGGTTTGTCTTTGACAGTTCAACTTTTTTCACAACTGACTGTCATTCATTGTTAGTAATGGTGGACATACGCAGGGTTTCTGGAGGAAATTGAATCACTTTAGCTCCACCAGAATTAAATTTATTTTAAAATTGAACCTGGAACTCTTCCCACCTAAAAGCTCAACGCATCTCTTTGTTTCTTATCAGGATATCAAACGGAGAACCAAGATGCTCTTTTCCTGATAAGACATAGTGACAGTGAGGCCCCAGGCTGGGGTTATAGAAGCCGGGCTCACACCCATATTTGCACACAGTCATAGTGGCTAGTGTAGTCATTGCAATTGAAAATGGCTCACTGGGAGAGAAAAGCCAACTAGGTCTGCCACTAAAGCAATAAAAGCTGAATTGAGTCTGATTGAATTGGACTGAGCAGCACAACATCTAATAGTTTATCTGACAGAAACATAGAAATAAATCATCTGTGATGAAATTGGTGGAGACATAATTATGTCCTCCCTGGTTCAAATGTGACTTAGTCTCCGTGTCGAGTATACAAATCTCCTCTTTCTGCATCCTAACTATAACTCCATAAATCTCAAACTAAATTCACTTTATAATATGCATTAACTAATGCTAATTATCTAGAAACAGAATCATAAATTGTCTCCTTGCTAATATTTATTAAAGGTTTATATGTCACTGATTACAGTATTTATTGTTTTTCTCTTTTAGTTATTTGAAATTCTCTAGAGAGCATCCCAGTGTGTTCTTGTAAACTAGATAAACTTAAAACCCATCCCAGTACAGAGATAATCCATTTCCATGATCAAACTTAAGTCAAACATTACTTTACTGTGATGTGACATGTTAAGCATTGATAATTGACATTTCTATGATTTACTGGTCCCTACTTAGATTAATTTAGAAACTAGTTTGAACATTTACCTGAGATAAAACCCACAACGAAAAATATCTACCATCATGGCAAGTCAATTCCCATATGGGTTGACCTAGCGGTTTTTATATTTTGATAGAAAATAACATGTACTTTAATTAGTGGACTCTTGACTAACTGGGTTGGTGGAGTAAAAGTAGAAATCAAGATGTGAGGAGTTTGTGCTGTATTTCTGTGTGTGTCTAAGTGTTTGTAAAGTTGATTTATCACTTTCTCCCAGAAATGTTATTCCACCATTCATTGTTTTTTTTTTTTAAATCAACTGAATGTTAAAAACTCCGCTATGAATATATTATAGAACAGAGTAATGTTGATCAGCTGGCTGAAACTTTGACTGGTTTTAGGAAACACTTAAAAATAAAGGATTTCACCACTAATTAACAGAGGAACTTAAACCTATAAAGTCCTGCAGAAACGAATTTCTAGAAGGTAAGCAGTAGTGATCCCACGAAGTAATCCAGCCCATAACAGAGAGGCAATAGGGGAAGCAACAGACTGGGTAATATACAATGTGGTATCCTGCTTCACACAGTCTCTTAGTATGTGTGTATTTATATCTAAATGTCAATCAAGGATGTTCAATATAATATAATGAATGTAACATCAGTGTTCAACTCATTTTACCTCCCAAATATTTAAAACCAAAATATGTCTCTTTGTTGTTTTCAAGGAAAACAAGAAATAAATATATTTTTTTTAATACTTAGTAATAAAGTAAAAATCTCAGTGACAGCAGCAGCACTGGTGTCAGCAATTTTTAGAACTGATGAAGCCCAATCTGAGATGAAAAATCTCAAGAAACTAAAAGAGGTCTAGCTGCCTTCAACCTACACACTTACACCAACAACTTTGTAAAAGGAAATAGGTAGTTTTGTTGCAGAAGCCAATATCAACAGACAATCTAGGTAGAAAATATCAACAGCAAATTGCAACATTAAAACATGAACAGAGGCCTAGTGTTGCATCTCATTCTTGGTCAGATGAAACTACAAATAAATTTGTTTGATCGAATGGAGTCCAGCATGTTTGGTACAGGACTGACTTTTAGGTTTACTGCAGTGATCAGTACAGGGCAGATAGGGCCTGAAATGTAGAGGTGGGAGGTGTTGATGGCTGCACGGTCAGCTAAATATAAAGCGTTACATGTAGATAAAATAAGACCTGATATACACAAGATTATCCATTACGTAGCTATATATACTTTGAGATAACGTAACCCACAGAGACTCGATCAGCTACATGAATATCCTACATTTTGACTTTAAAATACTTGGCGATTTCGGTGCAGCCAATGTAAATAATCTATTATGTGTACAAATTTTTTAAAAAGCAAGAGTTTAGTACCCACGTTAGTTACTGCACCCATTATGCAAAGCGGCAGATACTCCCCAAAGTCGGCGGGTACACAGCCTGGGTGTCACTGGCAACCAGAAAAGGATTTCCAAACAAAAAAAAAGAAAAAAGAAGAATCAGATACAGATGGTTACTGATATCTGAAATCATGGAGCCGCGCTTTGATTTGTCTAGAGGTCTACATCTGTCTACCACGGCCCGGACTTCCAACCTGAATGCGGCCAAAGGTCCAGTGATGAGCGCCAGTGGACCTCTCCATTACTGTAGGTGCGGCTTGAGGTGTGCTGTGAATGGACGTCATTGTATTTATACTGTACATTTTAACTATGGTGCAGGGTTTGGTGGGAAGTGAGGTCCAGAGACAGTATCAGTGATGGTGTCTACTGTGTCTCTAGAGAACTGAAGCGCCACTGCAGAGACTTTCTAAATATCTTTAGAGAGGATTTTAGTATGCCAAGAAAGTGATGGTTGTTTTAATACTGACTTGGTTGGGTGAGTGCCACCACCCACCTTCTTGCAACGCTCCGATATGTCGGAGGGTCACTGCCCACCACTGGTCTGCTTCTTAGCCAAGACAGCCACGATGACCTCTGGAGGATACTGGATGATTTTAGGATCTACTAAAAGCAATTTAACATCATAGATCTCCAATATCATATTCCTGCTTAGTAGTCAGACCCGATAAGACGGTAATTTATATCTAGAACCTCCTAGGCAGGTAGAAGAGACTCATCTTAGTAGACACCCTCCTCAAGTCCATATTTGTTCTCCAATGTACATGTGCACTCGGGGCAGGTCCCAGACTAAAACTTGGGCAATTGAACCGAATCATCTCTCCACCTAGGATCTCAAAGTTGTCTTGTTCAACAGGATCTCAAAAGGGGAAAACAATTATATTCTTTTCTTTAGTTGGCGAGTGACAATAAGAACTCTACTGGGGGTATAAAAACCCAGCCTCACATCGGTATTTACAGATATAGCTAGCGCTTAATATAGTCACAGTAAACTGTTATATAGTTTAGAGAGAGTTGTCTATAGTCACCTCACTGTAGTTAGGACACTAGACACAAAGGAGGAAGACTGAACCTCTGTCTTTAACTTTGCAAACACTGAGAAGAGGTAGAGCTAGACGAATCATAGGACTGATTTCAGGACTGCTCCCTACATCAAAGTTCAGCGAAGAAACTGGATTAAAAAACAAAAACAAAAAAAGCAAAAACAAAATAGCACATAGCACTTGAATTAGCACATGTATGGATCATGTTTCCTTTCCTTTAAGAATCAGGGAAGAGACACACTCTAAAGGAAAATCTCTACTTTAAAATCCTAAAGCTGTTTTTTTAGTGAAAACACCCATGTATCTATTTAGTCCATGCTGACCCAGCAATTTCAAAGTTCATTTAATTTTATCTAAATAATAAATTACCTGAGCTGCCAGAGCCTGCAGGGTTTGATCGATGTTCCCTCCGTAAATTGAAATGATAAATGATAATTATTAAATAACTGTACAGCGCTATGAACTTCACGCTTCATCAGGGTCAAAATTTTAATTTGTCTAATACTTTGGCTTATGACTGATGCCTGAACAATCAATGATACTCCCATCCGCCATAACTGAACTTAGACTGTCAAAGTGTTGGTTTGTTGACTTTAGGATTTGGCCCAAAGCACCACTCACAGCTTAAGACAGCCTCACAGAGCTGCCACCAGTCTCTTTATTATCCCAATGTGCCTGGTAGGAGCATGTTTCCACCTTGTAATAGAGTAGAGGATAGATCTTTGCCTACCATTCTGTCCTTTGGCAGGGCAAACACCAACAAATAAGGGATAGTCGAACTTGGATATAAAATACAGAAACAAACTGCTAGTTACCCACTCAAATAAGGTAAGTAATGTTTACAGTTTACAGAATTCATAATCTTAAACAAGCAAACCTTTGATATGTGGAAAAATCATAATGACTACTACATTTTTTAAATCTTTGACAATAAATGAACGAAATTATAAAATCATCATCATCACAAAGATGTTCATTAATAGTGTACACTCTCTGCAGAGAAATGTGTCTACTCCCAGCTTTTGTAGATGCAGTTTCAGCAATTTGACTCACAGACAACACTTAATGAAACCCAGGTGAAAACATAATAAATATTGACTTCACCATCACGGTGCTTCATCTGCTCTGACATTGAAACATTTGAACTTTATGAACAGTAACGGGTCCAATGGGTGTGAGACTAGACATCAGAGGATGGATTTGTGTTAGCTTTGTGCTGTGAGCTTGTTAGTATAAATTATGGACTTCAACCTCCCTCTATGCCAATAGGATAAGGGGTTAAAAACTGAAAACCACTGACACTTGAAAAAATACTGACATCATAAAAAAGTCATAAAAAAAGGATACAAGAATAAAATCTGCAGACTGATATTGAAAGACACGCCATGATGTAAAAATAATTTCAAATAAAATAAAGTAGTGGGTGATTGTAAAATTTTATTTTTTTTTATGCTTTTATTTTATTTTTCAGTGAACTTATTTCAGTACTAATACATCTTTTCCACTCGAGACCGAGAGTGAATGTGCCCAAGCGCCATAGTGTGTGAAATATGTGGTGAAAGGCGCTCATGACAAGCGAAAGTGAGAGGAGGAGGCCCGGGTGCAAGTAGCAGGAGTGGGGTTGATATGACTGAGCAAAAGAAACATACCACTAACTAGTCTCCTCAGGGATTCAAATGGAAATGGTTATAAAAACAGGATGCTGGTAAACAAGGAAATGTTCTGTCTTGATTCTAAAATAAACTTGTGTGTGTGTGTGTGTGTGTAAAAAGCGACGCTGTATTATTAATGGGTGGGGACCAAACCTGAATACACACTGACACATGGGGATTCCACAACAGGGGACCAAAACTGAGATCCCAAGGGGTACAAACTGCCTTTTGAGTGGGTACAGACTTGGTTTTAGGGTTTTTGTGATAGGGAATGCATTATGTCTGTTGGAGTTTTGACAAACAATGTGTGTGTGTGGTCACATTACCTATACAGTCTCACAATTGCAGCATGCTATCTATCAAAATAGATAGGGAAAAGATTCATACGCACTGAAAAGCTCCATTCTCACCATCTGTGCTGGAGGTCGGTACTGGTCCATGGTCGGCTCCCTAAGTAGTTGTGGATGTCAGCAAATCCTGGGTTCGTACACACAGTTCAAGTGTCTTTAGAATTGAGATTTAATGTGAGCAAAGAGAAACTTTGATGGATGGAAAACATCCTCTGCTGTTAAACTGGCACACAGCATCATTCTGTAAATGAAATAAGCGAAGCCAAGTAAATAAATAAGAGAAATACATTTGACTTAAATGGATGGATTTTATTGTATGTGGAAATAAGGAAAACATTGTGTCAAGGAAGATTTTAAAAAGCAGATGTTAATTTTATTATTTTTGTTAGTTATATAATTTATTTTTCATCCAAAGTGGCTTTCAGAAGTGCATCAAATCTAATAAGAACAAGAGCCTGGTGCCATCATGTTTAAATTAAGCTAGTAACTTCCAAAACAAAACAAAACAAACAAACAAACAAGCGATCAGATAAAAATTTGATGGGTGACTGAATACTTTATAAATATAGCGTGAGTATAACAGCAGGCTACTGGGATGTCATTTGGGGCTCGGTAACGGCATCTAGAGGCTGATAATTGTCACTCACGCCTGGACTTCCTGTGTCTGAGTGCCATTGGGTACAGTCCTATGATGAGTGTTGTGCGGATTCTCACTGTGAGGGTGCGCTGAGGTGTGCTGTAAATGAACACAACTTTCTGGCTTATACTGCACTCATTTTAACTACACAGGGTGGGTTTGGTGGGCGTGAGGTCCAGAGAGATGTATCAGTGATGGCGCTTGACCACTGTGTGTCCTCCGGCAACTGTAATGTCTTCTGCACTAAAACTGAATCTCTCTTTAGAAGATCAAGGGGGTGCTAGTAATGATGGTCGGCTCCCCAACACCAGCTTGATAGTGTCATGCCCAAATTGTCTCCTCCTGATATGTTCTTTGAGAGGGAATCTCTTCAACACTGGCTGGCATCTGGGAGTTATTGATGGCTGCTCATGAAGGCCCTGGAGGATACTGGATGATTTTAGACTCATCAGTGCTGTACTTAACACTGATCTTCTCTGGGTTGATTATATTCTCACAGTAGTCAGGACCTGATAGACTTGTAGTTATATCAAACCCTCTCAAGGCAAGTAGAAGACTCCTCTGTAGATACTAACCCAAGTCCAGGCTCGCCCATTCCGGCGATATGTCCTCTCCAGGGGCAGGTCCTGACTGAACCCTTGGGATTGAACTGCAGTGAATTGGCCCTTCCACTCCAGGGATCTCAAAAGCTGTCTTTGTTCACCAGGATCTCAAAGTGGGAACCATTTATAGGCTTTTATTTTGTTTGCATAGTGACAATATGGATCTCACCTGTGTATAAACCCAGCCTACTCCAGGCTTGTGACAGAAATAATGCGATCAACATAGTCATTGTAAATTGAAACAGCGTAGTTTGGGAGAGAGTTGTTCCAGGTCACCCACTGTAGGTTAGAGCCACCATGAGATGCAATGGAAGAAGACTGAACCTGCCTGTTCTGCCTTAACTTTGCAACAGCGGTGAGTTCAGGACTGCCTCCTAGATTCAGGTTCAGTGAGGAGATTGGATTAAGAAAGGAGAAAAAAATCCTTTAAAGAATGAGAGACAAAACACAGTGTAAAGGAAAACCTCTGTCTTAAAATCCTAAAGCAGTTTTATATATCTATTCTGTCTTGGTGCTGATTTCATAAGAAATCTTTAAACCATTCGAATGGAATCTTTACAGGAGTTTTCACAATTTATAACATGAATTACCTTTGACCAAACAGGGCTCTACAGAGTGGCAATGTCAGTCAGTCAGTCAGTTCACCACTTTGGTTAAGATGGAGATATCTCAACAAATACTGAATACAGTTTTGTACAGACATCTATGTTCCCCCAGAGGAACAACTCTACTGACTCTCCTCTAGTGTCACCATAAGGTCGACATTTTTGGGTTTTACTGAAATATCCCAAATATCCCAACAACTTTTATAGATTGTCATGAAATTTGGTTAATTCATGACCCACTCAGTAATTATTATTATACTAATTGTACCTTGTATGCACAAAAAGCATTTCATATGTCCAATATACTAAAATGTGGCCTCAGTGTATATATTTTCTCTCTCCATGATCACTCCGGGGCTCTGTACTAAACTACAATGGTGAACATGATGAACAATACACCTGCTTAACATCTGCATTTTAGCATTGTCACTGTAAGAACACAAGTTTGTTTACATTAGCATTTAGCCAAATTAGAACCACTGTGCTTAAGTACAGCTTTACAGAGCTGGTGGCATGGCTGTGGACGCTTGGTCTTGTTATTATCTTAATATGCTTTGATGCTCTATAGAGCATTTTTGTACTTTTTGAAGAAACGTCAACAAGAAAACTTCATAATATCAGATTGTGCTCACCATTTCTGTCCTCTGTGTTCACAGTGTCCAGAGGACTGGTTGAGGACAGAGCCAGCAGGGCAAACACCAACAACAGTGACAGCTTCATCTGGATATAAAATACAGAAACAAATCACTGTTAGTTGCCTGCACTAAATCAGGTAAGTAACAAACAAGCTTGGTTAAGAATTCACACCTTAAATGCTAACACCTAATTGTCTCTTTTTCCATTCATTTTACTTTCTACAGTGAAATTGCTACATGATAGAAATGTAGGCTAGTACATTTTCAAATTTCAAGATAATGAAATTTATGACATCTTAATCACTAAATAAATGCCTTCTCTCATCAACAAAGTACCCTAGAGACATTCATAGTCCTAATTCTTTTGTGATGTAGGCTCACAATTTGACCACGGGTAACACTTAATTGAAATTGAGGAAAAAAATACAATAAACATTACTCACCATCATGGTGTCCATCACTTGATGCACTTCCAATCTCCCTAAGGTTTATATAGTGTAGCTGCTTCATGGTTGAGTCACTGAGTAAATACTGTACACTGAACATTAAACAGTAACTGGTCCAATGACAAACAGGTTGTGTTGTGACTTTACTGTGTGTATGTGTGAGAGACAAGGTCTCTGTCACACTGGATGTACTCACATCAATCATGTAAATAAATAATGCTCAAGGTTCAAGATAAAATATCATTTTACACAATATACAATACTACAGGGGAGCAAAATTGTGTTCCTTTATTGCAATAAGAATGAATGAAAAGTGCCGTCACTTATGCAAAGATGTGCCTCATGTTCTTCATGCTACCAAAACCATAAATACTATTGAGTGTACATAATGCAACTGTGGAGTTTCTGGAACCACAGTTGCTGGTTTAGTTTTTTCTCTTGGTGACCTTGGCTAGCTGTTTCACACACCTGTGAAGAAGGACAGGTCTGAAAAACTCATAAATGATTAAATCCAAATCTAAGCTGCTTCTGTTCTTTAACAGGAAGTACAGACATGTTTTCCTTTTCTTTGTTTCCTTTTAAATGTTAACTTATCAAAGAAAACAGAGCAACTGTAACTGTTAAATCAATAAATTAACAACTGTTTTCGACATGGCTTTTTCCCACGTTAATTTCTCATCATGTGGTCAGTTGTATTAGAGGCAACAATGGCCTGTAAAGAGTGTCTTTCACTCCTAAAGCTGTGCAGGGTTGAAACAGGATATTTAATTTCCCCATTTATTTGAGAATGTGCAGGTTAGAGTTTTGTTATTTTTTGTTATAAGAGTTTTGCATTATATTTCTTCTTTAATTCAGAGAGTAACAAAGTGAAGTGGAGTATGGAACTGAATATGTAAAAAACCTGCAATATGAACAGATGACTACTTTTTAGAATAAAGGGCTGAATGTGTGCAGGGTTTTGACCTTGACTGATTCTCCTATTATTAAACTGCAGAAAAAATAATAGTCTCTCTTTGTTATGAACAGTAAACCTGTGCCCAAAAAGGGCAAAGAGGATGATTTAAATTTAAATACTTTCAACAGAGGGATTTAATAAAGTCTGTGTAAATTGAATTCTAGAGGATATTTAAGGATGTCAACCCATCAATTTTGTACTTGACATCAGAACTGACTAGTGTTATCCTGCCTAATATCTAAGACCATGCACATCATTCATTTCCATCATGAGGACATCTGTTTGCCCAACAAATTCAGTTTTACTTAATGCAGATGGTCCAATGCTAATACTCAATCCACGGTCAGATGAAAATGTTTGAAGAAAAAAAGTAAATATATAAAAAAATCAAAATTTAAAATGTTTTTACATTATCTTAAACATTTGAAACTAGAGAAAACACACCTAATCAAATAAAGCAGTATTATTGTTTTCCTTTGTTTCATATCCCTACCCCTCTGTTGGAAACTGATCAATTGATTCTCGTGTAGAGCAGATGAAAGTTGGAACTCAAATACCAGTGACACAGTGTACATATTTTCTATAGATATTTATTGCTTGCAAGCAGGAGACATCACCAGCATCACACAGAGATGAGTAAGGTAAAGAGGTAACTCTTATTGTAATCTGAACACAGGAAAGAGGCTTCACCCCCTCCAGACTTAACTCTTTTTTAATGACTTGCTTTTATTCCGTTTCACAACAACTTAAACATTGTAATATCATGTGGGTTATATAGGACATGTCTATTCATATTAGTAAGAGCATAATCATATTACAAAACACATGATTATAACAGAAATTTCCCTCACATGTGCTGATCCCAATTATCTGTAATTGTTTCATACTGTTGTCATGCTGCTGTTTCTGACTATGTAAACATGCGTGCTGACTGAATGTAATAGTAAAATTCAAGATAGTTTTATTGTCTTAAAAGTTTATGCCAAAATCCTCCTGTGGCTGTTTTATGACTCCTTCTGAGCACAAGGATGGGCGTCAGGTATAGGTTCACAGCGATCGACAACAGCCTGGACTTCTCTAATCTGGACGCTGTTATATGTCCCAGAGATGGAAGTCCATGTGGTCTCTCCATTGCTGTAGGTGCGGCTGAGGTGTGCTGTGTAAGGGATGTCTGCCTTGTACTTATATGCCACCATACTGATACTGCAGGAGTGGTTTGGTGGGACGACCTGCTCTACAGAAACAGAATGGGTGGTTGACTCGATATGAGTGGTCCCCTTGGTGAACTGAACGGTTGTCTCAGCACTAAACTCAATACCTGTGGAGCCAATTAATGGGATTTGGGCAGTGATGCTACTCCTGACTCCCAGTGTGATGGAAAAACTAGTTTCCCACTTTTGCACCACTTGTGTTGCCTTAGAGAGGGTAACTGTCTTTGTCACCGACTGGCACTCATGGTTGGAAATGGCAGACTTGCTCATGCTCTCTGGAGGATATTTCACTCACTGTATATGTCTTTATTAAAGGTCAGGACCTCGTAAGTCTTGTACCAATACTCTTTGCCTTCCCAGGGAAGGAAAAACGCCTCATGCATAACTTGAACTTTCCCAAGACCATACTTGTTCTTCCCAACATATTTGTCTTTGTGGGAGCAGGTCTGGACTGAATTCTGAGGCACTGAACCATAGGAGCCTTCCTTCCATTCCATAAACTCAAAATTGTCTTTGTTCACCAGGATCTCAAATGGGGAGCCAAGATACTCTTTCTCTAAATATGGGTAGTGGCACTTAGGACCCATGGTGGGGTTGTAGAAGCCAGCCTCACACCCATATTTGCAAACATAGTCAATGCGTCCAGCGTATCTGTTGTAGATTGAAATTGCTCCGCTGGGGAGAAAGTCACCAAAGGTCTCCCATTTTAGGTTGGTTTGGTCAAAATGTGAAAGAGGTAGATTGATTCATCTTGTTCTCAATCTCTACAGTAGTTGGAAGGAAGGAGAAAAGGTAAGGAATTGTGACATTAGTATCAGCTAAAACTTTCCTCCCAACACGTATTGTCCAGCTAAAGTTTAGCAATGTTCATGTAAAAAATAGCTCAAAGATTCACCTACAAGCTCTCAGAGCTCTCAACACATTTCACAGTCTTCACTCAGTAAATAGAGCTGACTCGTGTGTTATGAAATATCACCAGGCAGCTCTAACTTTGACCCGTTACTTGCAATCACTAGATTCTCTATGATTTACCCAGTGTCATCTTAGATCATGTCTGACTATTAAAGAAGAAAATATGGTTACAGTGCTTTCTGTGCTTTTCAAACCAAAAAGCACCACATTGTAGCAACTTAAAACATTTGAAATCATCATAATGTTCTTGTTCTCTACAGTTTGTGTACAAGTAGTGTCTATGATCATATAATTTTAAGTGACACCAAAATAAGGACACAGCACGGAAAATTCATAATGAAAGTTTCACTTTACCTGGTTCAGTGCTGTTCTCACAGTCACCAGGCTGTGCTGAGAGCAGAGCAAGCCAGGCCAACAGGATCAAGACCTGCAGCTTCATCTGCAGATAAAAAAACAAAATCACTGTTAGTCATCACCAGTTTGTAGTGTTAAACCAACCTTGGATTTCTCGATGCAAGCAGTGTTGAAATGATTGCTTTTTAATCAGGTGAGAGGGAGTTGCCTAAATTAAGACTCACCATCAGACTTATGTCTGTTTGACTGTATGGATTTTTACAGCTGTAGTGTTCCTGACTCAGAACAAATGTGAACTCTCACTTTGTCTGGGCTTAGACTTTGACCAATAAACAAACATCAAATGAACAGGAAACATTGCCTCTTTTGTCCCCATGGAATAAAAAAAAAAAGAAAACGAAATAAGGGGCATATGTTGATGACAAAACTGACTGACAGGTCTTTAGATACACCAACTGATACTAGCAGCAACTTGAAGCTTTGAGAAGACTTATCTTCATGCAAACAAAAAGGGAAGAAAGGGTGCAACAGCTGAACAAAAATGTAAAATATCAATGCACTTTTTAATGCTTTATATATTATAACTACACAACTCAATGTGAGCTGGAGACTACAGTAGTCTTTGATGTTTTCTTTGCTATCAAATATTGTGCAGTTGTTTCTTTCTTGGTTCAGTCGGTTGAATGAGGATTGTTATCAAGCCTAATATTTAAGACCATGCACACTGTTCACTTCCATCAAGAAGACATTGCAATGCAATTCATACAGATGGTCCAATGCTAATACCCAATCCACTCTCAGGTGAAAATGTGTGAAGAAAAAAAAGTGGGAGTATATAAAAATTCCACAGTGATTCTCTGGTGTGAATTAATCAGGCAAGACACGACAGACAGATGACACTTTATTTAACATATATTTAACCATCTTTAATACTTTAAATAAGCAAATACACACCTGACTCCACCGCTGCCCCTGGAGAACTTCTCAACATCAACTTTCACTGGGTGGCAGAGCCAATGTCCCACCTTTTGTCCACCTGGTTTGTCTTTGACAGTTCAACTTTTTTCACAACTGACTGGCATTCATTGTTAGTAATGGTGGACATACGCAGGGTTTCTGGAGGAAATTGAATCACTGTAGCTCCACCAGAATTGTACCTATTTTGGGGCACTGAACCCTGGGAACTTCCTTTCCACTCTAAAAGCTCAACGCCATCTTTGTTTACCAGGATAGCAGACGGAGAACCAAGATATACTCTGATGGACATAGTGACGGTGATTTGGGCTGGGGTTATAGAAGCGAATCACATATTTACTGATCGCATTAGTGGTGTTGTAGATTGAAATATAAACCACGGAAAGCCGAACCAGGTCTGCCACTAAAGGCTGGTGCTGAACTGATCCTGGCTCAGGACACAGTCTGTATAAAAATAAAACAGATTAAATAAAATCACAGATCATCCATCAAATTTATTGAAACCTTTTGTGATGAGGATGACCTGATTCTACTACTACTTCTACTACTTGATGAGTTTATAAACTTGGAGTGTTTCTTTTTCAGTCCGAAATCCAAAAAAAGCGAAACAAAATGCATTACTACAAATAATGCAAGAACATTCACTCCATTTACTGATCCCATGTGTCTGGGGCAGGAGCAAGAAAGTAAATACAGGACCTGTGCATATTTATTTGAGAAATATACTTCAGGTTTCTGGCTAGCTGCTGCTGCTTGGTTTACTATGCAAGTTGCTGCAGTTTGCATGCTCTGACGTATCCCAGAATACAAAGCACACATGGCTACAGGAGCTGCTCAACTCAAACTTGCAGAGCACACCTGGTAGTTACGTGGGTCGGCTCTAGGTTGGATCTTAGCTTGGAACTGGACTAGGATTACCTCCTCTAAAGGGTGTTGGTGTGGTTGTTTTGGTTCGAGTGTGATTAGGGAAAATGAACCAGTCTGATTTAACTGGACTGAGCAGCAGCAACAACGCTAACAGCTTCATCTGGACAGAAAACACAGAACAATCATTCAGGACAGCATGGTGGAGACATAATTACAACCTCCCTGGTTCAAATGTGACTTTAGTTCTGTGTTTATATGTCAAATCTCTCTCTCTTTCTGCATCTCAACTATAACCTGATAAATCTCTCAAACCAACCACTTTATAATATGCAGTAACTAACAAGTTAATTATTCAGAAATAAGAATTAAGTAACTGTCTCTTGTTAACATTTATTAAAGGTTTATATGTCACTGATTACAGTATTTATTGTTTTTCCTCTTTTAGTTATTTGAAATTTCCTCTAGAGCATCTCAGTGTGTTCTTGTATAAACTAGATAAATTTAAAAATCCCATCCCAGTACAGAGATAATCCATTTTCCATAGATCTAAACCCAAGTCAAACATTACTTTATTGTGATGTGACACATGTTAAGCATTGATAATTTGACATTTTCATGATTTACTGGTCCCCATTTAGATTAATTTTAAAACCAGTTTGAACATTTACTCTGAGATAAAACCACAACGAAAAACATTCACCATCATGGCAACAAGTCAATTCCACATGGGTTGGACTCATAGCGGTTTTATGGCTTTGACAGAAAATAAATATGCACTTTAATTTGATGTGGACTCTGACCAATCAACAGTGGAGTGAAAGCAGAAATCAATAAGATGTGAGAGTTTGTGCATGTATTTCTCTGTGTGTGTTCATGTTTCAGTAAAGTTGGATTTATCACTTTCTCCTGAATGTTATTCCACCACATTCATTGTTTTTTTGTTTTTTTTGTTTTTTTTTAAAAATCAACTGAATGTTAAAAACCTGCTATATGAACATATTATAGAACAGAGCAATGTGCTGACTGTGCTGGGTTGAAACCTTGACTGGTTTAGGAAAACACTTAAAAAATAAAGGATTTACCACTAATTAACAGAGGAATTTAACAAACTCAAAGTCTCTGTAAATTGATTTCTAGAAGGTGTAACAGTAGGTGATCTCATTTAATGTGAACTTCCATTTACAACAGAGAGGCAACAGGGGGAAGCAACAGACTGGTGAAGGAAAAACAATAATGTGGTATCCTGTCACATGTCTTTAGTATGTGTGTATATTTATATCTAAATGTCAATCAAGGATGTTCAATATAATATATCAATGTAACACTGTAAAAAGTCTAAACTCATTTTTACCTCCTGCAACATTTAAACCAAAAATATGTCTTTGTTGCTCTTCAAGGAAAACAAGAAATAAAATATATTTTTTTAATACTTATAACAAAGTAAAAAAAAATCTCAGTGACAGCAGCAGCACTGGTGTCACAATTTTTAGAACTGATGAAGCCTTTCCAATCTGAGATGAAAAATCTTCAAGAAACTAAAAGAGGTTCAGTTGCCTTCAACTCACACACTTACACCAACAACTTTAAAAAGTTAAATATAGGGTAGTTTTGTTACAGGAAGTCAATATCAACAGATGAATTCCAAGTAGAAAACCATTACTCAACAAATGGCACAAAACTGCAACATTAAACATGAACAGAGGCCTGGTAAGGGTTGGCATCTCATTCTTTGGTCAGATGAAACCACAACAAATTTGTTTGGATCAGATGGAGTCCAGCATGTTTGGCACAGGACTGATCAGGTTTACTGCAGTGACTGCACAGGGCAGACAGGGCCCGAAATGTAGAGGTGGGAGTGTGCTGATGTGGAGCTGCACGTGTCAGCTGAAACATACATAAAGCATACATACATGTAGATAAAATAAGACCTGATATACACACAAGATTATCCATTACGGTAGCTACATATGGCTTTGATAACGACCCCACAGAGAGACTCCCATCAGCTACACATTCCACATTTTTGACTTTAAAATACTATGTGATTTTTTTATGCAGCCAACGAAACAATCTATTGCGGTACAAATTTTTTAAAAAAAAGCAAGAGTTTATACTCATTTTCTGTTAGTTATATTGCACTCATTTTCATGCAAAATGGGTTACAGAGTGCATTCAAAGTCGACAGGAACAACAGCCTGGTGTCATCATAAATTGGTAGTGCGACTCTCCAAAATTAAAAAAGAAAAAAGAAAAGCATCAGATACAGATACATGATATCTGAAATCATATGGAGCTGCGCTTTGGATTTGTCTAGAGGTTCACATCTGTCTACCACGGCCCGGACTTCTCCAACCTGAATGCGGTCATATGTCCCAGTGATGAGCGTTGTGTGGACCTCTCCATTACTGTAGGTGCGGCTGAGGTGTGCTGTGAATGGGACGTCAGCTTTGTATTTATACTGGAACATTTTAACCACACAGTGGTGGTTTGGTGGGGCGGTGAGGTCCTGAGAGACAGTATCAGTGATGGTGTCTACCACTGTGTGTCCCCCAGAGAACTGAAACGTCACCTCGGCAGAGATCTCAATATCTTTAGAGAGGATTTTGGGTATGCCGCCAGTGATGGTTGTTTTAACACCACCTTTGACAGAAAAGCCACCGTCCCACCTTTTCTGTACCTGATATATGTTTGAGAGGGAATAACGTCTCACCACTGGTCTGCTTTCATAGTTGCTGATGGTTGTTTTTCACGTATGACCTCTGGAGGATACTGGATGATTTTAGACTCATCAGTGTTGTACTTAACATCATAGATCTTCTGGCTGATTATATTCTCATTAGTAGTCAGGACCTGATAAGACGTGTACTTATATTCAGAACCCTCCCAGGGCAGGTAGAAGACTTTATCTTTAGTAGACACCTTCCCAAGTCCATATTTGTTCTTTCCAATGTACATGTGCATCCCTGGGCAGGTCCTGACTGAATCCTTGGGCACTGAACCGTATGAATCGTCCTTCCACTCCAGGATCTCAAAGTTGTCTTTGTTCACCAGGATCTCAAAAGGGGAACAATTATATTCTTTTTCTTTGTTGGCGTAGTGACAATAAGAACCTTCACTGGGGGTATAAAACCCAGCCTCACATCTGCATTTACAGATATAGTGAGTGCGTTTAACATAGTCGTTGTAAATTGAAACAGCATAGTTTGGGAGAGAGTTGTTCCAGGTCACCCACTGTAGGTTAGAGCCATCACCAGACACAAAGGAGGAAGACTGAACCTTCCTCTTCTGCCTTAACTTTGCAACACCGAGAAGAGGTAGAGCTGTGATCAATCTGTTAGGACTGATTTCAGGACTGCTCCCTACATCAAAGTTCAGCGAAGAAACTGGATTAAAAAACCAAAACAAAAAAAACAAAAACAAAATAGCACATAGCACTTGAATTAGCACATGTATGGATCATGTTTCCTTTCCTTTAAGAATCAGGGAAGAGACACACTCTAAAGGAAAATCTCTACTGTAAAATCCTAAAGCTGTTTTTTTAGTGAAAACACCCATGTATCTATTTAGTCCATGTGCTGATTCTGAAAGACAATTTTAAACCATTTTAATTTTAATCTTAAATAATAAATTATCTTTAGCCAAGCAGAGCTCTGCAGGGTTGTTTGATTTATGTTCCCCTCTGTAATTGAATGATAAATGATAATTACTAAATAACTGTAACAGCGTTGGTGAATCCCTCTCGTTTCATCAGGTCAAAATTTTAATTTGTTCAATACTTTGGTTTATGATCAGATGCCTGAACAACTAATGACATTCCCATCCGCCACAACTGAACTTAGACTGTCAGCATGTTGGTTTGTTGACTTTAGGATTTGGCCCAAAGCACCACTGTGTTTAAGTACAGCCTCACAGAGCTGCTGGCTCATAGTCTTTTTATTATCTCAATGTGCCTTTATGCTATAGAGCATGTTTGTACTCTTGTAATAGATAGATAATAGATTTTGCTCACCATTTCTGTCCTTTGGCAGGGCAAACACCAACATCAGTGACAGCTTCATCTGGATATAAAATACAGAAACAAATCATTGTTAGTTACCTGCACTAAATAAGGTAAGTAACAAACACAAGCTTGGTTAAGAATTCACACCTTAAATGTTAAAACCTTTGACAAGTGGAAAATCATAATGTAGACTACTACATTTTTAAATTTTGACAATAAATGAATGAAAATTATAAAATCATCATCATCACAAAGATGTTTCATTAATAGTGTACACTCTCTGTAGAGAAATGTGTTCATACCCCAGCTTTTTGTGATGCAGTTTCACAATGTGACCACAGACAACACTTAATGAAACTCAGGTGAAAACACAATAAATATTGACTCACCATCACGGTGCTCATCTGCTCTGACATTGAACATTTAACCTTATGAACAGTAACGGGTCCACTGGTGTGAGACTAGACATCAGAGGATGGATTTGTTAGCTTGTGTTGTGAGTTTTCTGTTAGTATAAATTGCTCACTCCTTGCCCCTCCCCTCTATGCCAACATAGGGACAAGGGGTTGAAACTGAAAACCACTGACACTGAAAAAATACTGACATCATAAAAAAAAGTCATAAAAAAGACAGACATGAAGAATAAAATCTGCAGACTGATATTGAAAGACACGTCATGATGTAAAAAATACCCAAATAAAATAAAGTAGTAAGATTGTAAAATTTATTTTTTTATGCTTTTATTTTATTTTTCAGTGGAACTTATTTCAGTACTAATACATCTTTTTCCACTTATATTCTATAGTGAATGTGCCTAAGCGTTGGTGTGTGAATATGTGTGAAACATGCCTGCGTACAAGCGAGTGAGAGGAGAGGCCTCTATGTGCAAGTAGCAGGGAGTGGGGTTGATAAGGACTGATAAAAAATACTAGACATCATTAACCAGTCTCTCAGGGGATTGTAATGGGAAATGGTTTCAAAAACAGGATGCTATTAATGTCAGAAATGTTCTGTTCTCAGATTCTTTGCAACTAAACTTGTGTGTGTGTGTGTGTGCGCGCACGTTTTATTATTACCTGGTGGGGACTCTAAACCTGAATACACACTGACACATGGGGACTTGCCGTCATTGTGGGGACCAAAATTGAGATCCCCATGGCTACAAACTGCTTTTTGAGGGTTAAGACTAGGTTTTAGGTTTTTAGGATAGGGAATGCATTATGTTCATGAGTTTTGACAAACAAACGTGTGTGTGTGGTCGGCGTATTACCCATGTTGTGTCTCACACAATTGCAGCATGTTATCTGTCAAAAATAGACAGGGAAAAGATCTGTTACTTCACTGAAAAGTCTATTCTCACTGTCTGTGTGCTGGAGGTTTCATACTGGTCCATGGTCGGCTCCTAAGTAGTTGTGATGTCACAAATCCTGTTCGTACACACAGTTCATGTCTTAATCTGAGATTTAATGTGAGCAAAGAGAAACTTTGAGTGGATGAAAACATCCCTCTGCTGTTAAACTCAGCACATACATCATTCTGTAATGAAACAGCCAAGTCAAGTAACAATAAGAGAAACACATTTGACTTTAAAATGGATGTGATTTGACATGCAGATGTTAATTTTAATATTTTGTTAGTTACATTACACTTATTTCTTTTCATCCAAAGTGGCTTTCAAGAAGTGCATTCAAATTCAATAAGAACAACAGCCTGGTGCCATCACAAATTGGTTGTGTAACCCTCCAAAAAACAAAACAAACAAACAAACAAACAAACAAACGAAGCATCAGATACAGAAAATTTGGATGGGTGACTGAATACTTTTGGCAATATAGCGTACATAATACATAATATCAGATGTCATTTGGGGCTTTGCAAGACTTGGCATCTAGAGGTCGACATCTGTCTACCACGGCCCGGACTTCTCGAACCTGAGTGCAGTCATACGTCCCAGTGATGAGTGTTGTGCGGATCTCCCCGTTACCGTAGGTGCGGCTGAGGTGTGCTGTGAATGGAATGTCAACTTTCTGCTTATACTGCACCATTTTAACCACACAGTGGTGGTTTGCTGGGGCGGTGAGGTCCAGAGAGACAGTATCAGTGATGGCGTCTACCACTGTGTGTCCTCCGAAGAACTGTAATGTCTTCTCTGCACCAAAATCAATCTCTCTCGAGAAGATCAAGGGGGTGCTAGCAATGATAGTCGTCTCAACACCAGCTTTGATAGAAAAGCCGGCGTTCCACCTGTTCTCCTCCTGATATGTCTTTGAGAGGGAATCTCCTTTTCAACACTGGCTGGCATTCAGAGTTGCTGATGGCTGTTTCATGCATGGTCTCTGGAGGATACTGGATGATTTTAGACTCATCAGTGTTGTACTTAACATCGTAGATCTTCTGGCTGATTATATTCTCATTAGTAGTCAGGACCTGATAGGACTTGTAGTTATATTCAGAACCCTTCCAAGGCAAGTAGAAGACTCTCTCTGTAGTAGACACTAACCCAAGTCCATATTTGTTCATTCCGATGTATATGTCCTCTCCAGGGCAGGTCCTGACTGAATCCTTGGGCACTGAACCGTGTGAATCGTCCTTCCACTCCAGGATCTCAAAGTTGTCTTTGTTCACCAGGATCTCAAAAGGGGAACCACGATAGGCTTTTGTTTTGTTTGCATAGTGACAATAAGGACCTTCACTGGGGGTATAAAACCCAGCCTCACATTTGTGTTTGCAGATATAGTCAATGCGATCAACATAGTCATTATAAATTGAAACAGCGTAGTTTGGGAGAGAGTTGTTCCAGGTCACCCACTGTAGGTTAGAGCCACCATGAGATGCAATGGAAGAAGACTGAACCTGCCTGTTCTGCCTTAACTTTGCAACAGCGGTGAGTTCAGGACTGCCTCCTAGATTCAGGTTCAGTGAGGAGATTGGATTAAGAAAGGAGAAAAAAATCCTTTAAAGAATGAGAGACAAAACACAGTGTAAAGGAAAACCTCTGTCTTAAAATCCTAAAGCAGTTTTATATATCTATTCTGTCTTGGTGCTGATTTCATAAGAAATCTTTAAACCATTCGAATGGAATCTTTACAGGAGTTTTCACAATTTATAACATGAATTACCTTTGACCAAACAGGGCTCTACAGAGTGGCAATGTCAGTCAGTCAGTCAGTTCACCACTTTGGTTAAGATGGAGATATCTCAACAAATACTGAATACAGTTTTGTACAGACATCTATGTTCCCCCAGAGGAACAACTCTACTGACTCTCCTCTAGTGTCACCATAAGGTCGACATTTTTGGGTTTTACTGAAATATCCCAAATATCCCAACAACTTTTATAGATTGTCATGAAATTTGGTTAATTCATGACCCACTCAGTAATTATTATTATACTAATTGTACCTTGTATGCACAAAAAGCATTTCATATGTCCAATATACTAAAATGTGGCCTCAGTGTATATATTTTCTCTCTCCATGATCACTCCGGGGCTCTGTACTAAACTACAATGGTGAACATGATGAACAATACACCTGCTTAACATCTGCATTTTAGCATTGTCACTGTAAGAACACAAGTTTGTTTACATTAGCATTTAGCCAAATTAGAACCACTGTGCTTAAGTACAGCTTTACAGAGCTGGTGGCATGGCTGTGGACGCTTGGTCTTGTTATTATCTTAATATGCTTTGATGCTCTATAGAGCATTTTTGTACTTTTTGAAGAAACGTCAACAAGAAAACTTCATAATATCAGATTGTGCTCACCATTTCTGTCCTCTGTGTTCACAGTGTCCAGAGGACTGGTTGAGGACAGAGCCAGCAGGGCAAACACCAACAACAGTGACAGCTTCATCTGGATATAAAATACAGAAACAAATCACTGTTAGTTGCCTGCACTAAATCAGGTAAGTAACAAACAAGCTTGGTTAAGAATTCACACCTTAAATGCTAACACCTAATTGTCTCTTTTTCCATTCATTTTACTTTCTACAGTGAAATTGCTACATGATAGAAATGTAGGCTAGTACATTTTCAAATTTCAAGATAATGAAATTTATGACATCTTAATCACTAAATAAATGCCTTCTCTCATCAACAAAGTACCCTAGAGACATTCATAGTCCTAATTCTTTTGTGATGTAGGCTCACAATTTGACCACGGGTAACACTTAATTGAAATTGAGGAAAAAAATACAATAAACATTACTCACCATCATGGTGTCCATCACTTGATGCACTTCCAATCTCCCTAAGGTTTATATAGTGTAGCTGCTTCATGGTTGAGTCACTGAGTAAATACTGTACACTGAACATTAAACAGTAACTGGTCCAATGACAAACAGGTTGTGTTGTGACTTTACTGTGTGTATGTGTGAGAGACAAGGTCTCTGTCACACTGGATGTACTCACATCAATCATGTAAATAAATAATGCTCAAGGTTCAAGATAAAATATCATTTTACACAATATACAATACTACAGGGGAGCAAAATTGTGTTCCTTTATTGCAATAAGAATGAATGAAAAGTGCCGTCACTTATGCAAAGATGTGCCTCATGTTCTTCATGCTACCAAAACCATAAATACTATTGAGTGTACATAATGCAACTGTGGAGTTTCTGGAACCACAGTTGCTGGTTTAGTTTTTTCTCTTGGTGACCTTGGCTAGCTGTTTCACACACCTGTGAAGAAGGACAGGTCTGAAAAACTCATAAATGATTAAATCCAAATCTAAGCTGCTTCTGTTCTTTAACAGGAAGTACAGACATGTTTTCCTTTTCTTTGTTTCCTTTTAAATGTTAACTTATCAAAGAAAACAGAGCAACTGTAACTGTTAAATCAATAAATTAACAACTGTTTTCGACATGGCTTTTTCCCACGTTAATTTCTCATCATGTGGTCAGTTGTATTAGAGGCAACAATGGCCTGTAAAGAGTGTCTTTCACTCCTAAAGCTGTGCAGGGTTGAAACAGGATATTTAATTTCCCCATTTATTTGAGAATGTGCAGGTTAGAGTTTTGTTATTTTTTGTTATAAGAGTTTTGCATTATATTTCTTCTTTAATTCAGAGAGTAACAAAGTGAAGTGGAGTATGGAACTGAATATGTAAAAAACCTGCAATATGAACAGATGACTACTTTTTAGAATAAAGGGCTGAATGTGTGCAGGGTTTTGACCTTGACTGATTCTCCTATTATTAAACTGCAGAAAAAATAATAGTCTCTCTTTGTTATGAACAGTAAACCTGTGCCCAAAAAGGGCAAAGAGGATGATTTAAATTTAAATACTTTCAACAGAGGGATTTAATAAAGTCTGTGTAAATTGAATTCTAGAGGATATTTAAGGATGTCAACCCATCAATTTTGTACTTGACATCAGAACTGACTAGTGTTATCCTGCCTAATATCTAAGACCATGCACATCATTCATTTCCATCATGAGGACATCTGTTTGCCCAACAAATTCAGTTTTACTTAATGCAGATGGTCCAATGCTAATACTCAATCCACGGTCAGATGAAAATGTTTGAAGAAAAAAAGTAAATATATAAAAAAATCAAAATTTAAAATGTTTTTACATTATCTTAAACATTTGAAACTAGAGAAAACACACCTAATCAAATAAAGCAGTATTATTGTTTTCCTTTGTTTCATATCCCTACCCCTCTGTTGGAAACTGATCAATTGATTCTCGTGTAGAGCAGATGAAAGTTGGAACTCAAATACCAGTGACACAGTGTACATATTTTCTATAGATATTTATTGCTTGCAAGCAGGAGACATCACCAGCATCACACAGAGATGAGTAAGGTAAAGAGGTAACTCTTATTGTAATCTGAACACAGGAAAGAGGCTTCACCCCCTCCAGACTTAACTCTTTTTTAATGACTTGCTTTTATTCCGTTTCACAACAACTTAAACATTGTAATATCATGTGGGTTATATAGGACATGTCTATTCATATTAGTAAGAGCATAATCATATTACAAAACACATGATTATAACAGAAATTTCCCTCACATGTGCTGATCCCAATTATCTGTAATTGTTTCATACTGTTGTCATGCTGCTGTTTCTGACTATGTAAACATGGCGTGCTGACTGAATGTAATAGTAAAATTCAAGATAGTTTTATTGTCTTAAAAGTTTATGCCAAAATCCTCCTGTGGCTGTTTTATGACTCCTCTGAGCACAAGGATGGGCGTCAGGTATAGGTTCACAGCGATCGACAACAGCCTGGACTTCTCTAATCTGGACGCTGTTATATGTCCCAGAGATGGAAGTCCATGTGGTCTCTCCATTGCTGTAGGTGCGGCTGAGGTGTGCTGTGTAAGGGATGTCTGCCTTGTACTTATATGCCACCATACTGATACTGCAGGAGTGGTTTGGTGGGACGACCTGCTCTACAGAAACAGAATGGGTGGTTGACTCGATATGAGTGGTCCCCTTGGTGAACTGAACGGTTGTCAGCACTAAACTCAATACCTGTGGAGCCAATTAATGGGATTTGGGCAGTGATGCTACTCCTGACTCCCAGTGTGATGGAAAAACTAGTTTCCTACTTTTGCACCACTTGTGTTGCCTTAGAGAGGGTAACTGTCTTTGTCACCGACTGGCACTCATGGTTGGAAATGGCAGACTTGCTCATGCTCTCTGGAGGATATTTCACTCACTGTATATGTCTTTATTAAAGGTCAGGACCTCGTAAGTCTCTGTACCAATACTCTTTGCCTTCCCAGGGAAGGAAAAACGCCTCATGCATAACTTGAACTTTCCCAAGACCATACTTGTTCTTCCCAACATATTTGTCTTTGTGGGAGCAGGTCTGGACTGAATTCTGAGGCACTGAACCATAGGAGCCTTCCTTCCATTCCATAAACTCAAAATTGTCTTTGTTCACCAGGATCTCAAATGGGGAGCCAAGATACTCTTTCTCTAAATATGGGTAGTGGCACTTAGGACCCATGGTGGGGTTGTAGAAGCCAGCCTCACACCCATATTTGCAAACATAGTCAATGCGTCCAGCGTATCTGTTGTAGATTGAAATTGCTCCGCTGGGGAGAAAGTCACCAAAGGTCTCCCATTTTAGGTTGGTTTG
>BRZM01002801.1:0-16507 GCA_033238685.1 Lates japonicus | reverse complement strand
TTATCGGTGTACTTCGGTTGCGTATTGCTAACGTTCAGCGTCTGCCAAGGCTGAGCTTAAAATCACTGTGTTGGTAACTTTACTGTAACAGAAATAGTTCTTCCATATCAAGTGTATTAATACTGATTACTGGGAGGCTGATTGTTTCTTGTGAAATAGTCTGAACAAAAACAATTTTACTTTTGTCCTTCATATTTTTACTGCAGCTGATGAACATGGCGAATTTTAAAGATGTGAGTCATTTCAAAAAGACTGTGTGGTGGAGAAGTAATCACAGAAGAAGGAGCAGTGTTCTGACAGTTAACTTGATAAACAGTTATAACACTCATTTACAATATCTTACTGTTAATGATGGGTGACACACCCATTCGACAGGCAGGATGTGGTGTTGTGGTAGACCCACGTTGAAGATACAGGATTATTTTGGTATTTATTTGGGTCACAGACATCAGTTCTCTCCTCTTACCTTTGTCCTACTACACACTACGGTTCTTTGTATGATCAGAGACATGAACAGCTGGAAACAGACACATTGATAACGGGCATCAGTGTTATGGATACTGATTGTGTTGTCCTTCAGTATAGTGTGCAGTGTTAGATGGTGATGTCTGCGGGACATCAGCTGAGAGTTCCCAACATGACTTTTGTTGTTTTGTTATCAGTTTTAAAGTTGGTGTTTGACACAGGCCTGATGAATTCACTCCCTGGTTCAATCCATAGATGGTTCAGACATTTCCACCATCACCTGACTGTATAAACACCTGTACTCCATCACCTGTCAATGACAGGGACAGAAACACAGTGTCTCCATGTTGGGCTTCCCTTTAATGATTTACAGGTCTGTGTGAAAGCAGCTGAAGATGCAGAAAGCAGCAGATACAGATTCACACTGGTTTTAGAAATTCCAATGAGATTTTTGAACCACCTCTGGTCTTTATTTCACGTAATCAACCTGAACTATTCAATCTGGGTAGAGCTGCTGAGGATCATCTGTTGTCAGGTTGAGATTTAATTAAAGTCTGTGTCTGTGCAGCTACTGGCACAAACACCTTGATTTCTACAGCCCAACGAAAGATGCGGGTGCACACAGACTGGGTGAGCTCGGCTCTTCACTCCTGTACTCTGGTGTCGGCATGACGACCTGCTGTGACAATTCGGTCATAAGTATGTCAGAGAGGGGAGGGTGATGGCATGAGGAGGGCAGCTGGATAGTGGTCTGCAGGAGGTTTAGATGAACATCAGATCGGTCTGAGGAGGAGTGAGCATTGGCTGAGCTGATGGAACAGGAGTAGACCCTCACTCAACAGGATCACTGGGCTCTACATCACAGAGGACAGGTGAAGAGGTTAATACCCAACATGAGGTAGAGGCGGCTGAGACAGCTTCCAAGAAGACCCTCCATGACCTCCAATCAGGTGCAGGACATCTTCAAAGACCTTACTGACCAACAGAGGCACATCAAGTGGTTCTGACCAGCAGCGTCCTTGGTGTTGGAAAAACCTTCTCTCAGTGCAGAATTCCACTCTGGACTGGGCAGAGGGCTTGGAGAAAACCAAAGATGTCAGTCTGCTGGTTCTGCTTTCGTTCGGGGCCAGACGTCGAAAATGAGCAGTAAGTCTTCTCACTTTTATCATGTTTCCATCCAGCTTGTTGAAGGTCACAGCAGAGGCTGGCTGTCTGCTTAAGTCTGTTCATCTTTGGCCGGCCTACATTCAGCAGCAGAGCTTTCACTGGATTTCTGTGGGAAGGTTGTCTGGCGTCACACAAGTCATCAGTCAGCGAGCTGCTGACAGAGCCTCGTCGGGGAGATCTGGCTACAAATGCCAGTGGATCACTTCCAGACCTGCAGCTGACCAATCAGTCCCTCCTTCATGTGTTGACAGGGTAACAGAAGTCTTGAGGCTTGCCACAGAGGTAACTCAGGAGGAGATCAGTGATGACTTGTCAACAGAACCATCTCACATCAGACCTTGGAGCCTCCATCATGTGTGCGGTCCCCAGTCTTCTGCTGGATCACTGCTGCAGTTCTGGGCACATGTTGGCTACAAACAGAGAGAGCTGCAAGGCCATGACGGCCTGTTCTCGCCCTGCTGGACCGGGCAGAAGAAGAACCGTGCCATGAGGACATGAGGCGGTCACAGGGCTGGCGGAGGCTGACAGGGAAGTTCTTCTGCAAGCTGGGGAGGCTGGCGTTTTGACATCTGGGAAAAGCCTGTGTGTTCTGCAGAAGACCTGGAATAGTAGCCCAGTGCTTGATGTGATAAGTGCTTGGTGTACTCAGGAGTTTGTACAGAGATCTTCAAAGGAAATTATGATCTTAGAAACAGTCTACTGCTTCCATCTGAAGCATTCAGGGGTTTCTGTGATCCTGTTCCTGTTTCACCAACAGGAACACACAGGTACTGAAGGACTACAGAAATGGAACAGGACTAATGAGTCTCTTTCAAAAGATTTTAAAGATTTTTAGAATAATGACAACAGTATTATCTCTGGATGTCTTCCTAGGAGAGCCATGGAGAAATCCTTCAAAGTAAAATGGCCACCTGGACACTGTTTGATAACTTCCTTCATGGCTCTCTAAATTCCAACCAGAGACTCTTAGGAGATCTGCTGGGTCCAGACAGGGGAACAGTCCAGGAAATGTCCAAGAGGCCATTGACAGCCTGAAGGAATGAACATTAAGTATCTCTCTGACTGACATCAACATCTTCCACACAATACAGTGGAGATGACATTACTCAGTTCATCAGGAGATCAGGTTCCTGAAGTCCAGAGAACAGATCAGAGCGAGACTCTCGAGATCAGTGCTCGGCTCTGGCCTACATGCTGCAGATGTCAGGAGGTTCTACTGGATGAGGTTGGACCACCAATACAACACACATCAGAGGAGGACGGAGACTGATCCCAGCTGAGGGAACTGCAGGAAGGCTCGGTGAGTCCAGACATGATCATTAACATCATCAGTCAGTGGAGATTAGAAGTTTAGTTCTTCATATACACAGAATTAAGTTCTTATTATTTTTAATTTAATAAACGTTTACATTCACATTAGAGTCATTATTAAATGAGTGGGTTCTGCAATCCAGGTAATACCTGTTTTTTGTCACTATGCTTGAATCAGTCCAGTCAGTGCAGATTGTATGGGAAGCCTTTGAGACAATTGTTGAATTGAGACGTATGTTGGAAACAGCTAAATAACTCAATGTCGACTTTAAAAACAGAACTACAAACTAGAACTATAAACAAAATGTGTTTGCTCTTACTGCACAGCAGAGTTTTGTTGAATCTGGTGATAAGGCTCGTCAAGGTGATAAGTCTCGTCAAATGCTTGCTCTAAGACTGAAACAACAAGGAACTCACCAGTCAGTAGCATGAAGGATTAAAATTTGTTTTGTTGGTGATCAAAATCAAATTAATCAACGATTTACAAAGTTTTAGTATAAATCTGAATGTTTCACAAGTGAAAATGAAAAGGGAGATTTGTCTTTACCAAACCTTAAAGAAGAGAGAAATGCAGGAGATTAACCCAGTGGGTTTGAGATGAGATGAGAAAGTTTAAACACATTTTGTGAAATTGAATCTCTAGTGTTATATAAGATATCAGATCACACTGAGAGACGGTGGACAGAGCCTAGAAGAAAATGAGCTGATAAAAACAGGATATGTATGTTTCCATAATAACATATTTTGTAATAAATGTGTCCTGACAGACTCCCTGGTTGTGGACTCTCAGACACTCACTGTGAAGTCGTGGCCTCAGCTCTGAAGTCCAACCCCTCCCATCTGACAGAACTGGACCTGAGCTTCAATGACCTGGAGGATTCAACAGTGGAGGTGGTCTCTACTGGACTGGAGAGTCCACACTGTAGACTGGAGACTCTGAGGTCAGTTCACTGACTGCAGCTGTTAGAGTTTTTTGTAGAGACTTAATTCAGATCATTGTAGTTTGAAATAGTTGGTTGATAAACACTTGTTTTCCTTGTGGCTCCAAATAAAAGTTAAAGACCTGAGCAGGGTTCATTTAAAGGGCGACAGAAGTGGAGAGATGTTCATATCATCAGAGGCTGACATGGCTGGTACAGAGACAACCTACACAGCTGCTGTGGTGCAGTGTGTTAAACCAGAGTAATAAACAACAGCCTAACACAGGCCAAACATCACAGCAAAGCAGGGTTCAGAGTCTGTGTGATACATACATACATTTTAGAAGAGAAGTGTTATGTTTATATTATTACAGGAAGAAGGCAGCTGAGACCAGTCAGTGTTTGTGATTTAGAACAATCACACACTTCAGAAAAAGTCTGTTCCCTAAAAATCATACTCTATTAAAGAATCATTTAACTTTATATCTTTGTGAAAGTAAACATGGTTGATCAGGACACATCATTATAGATTATTTTTATCTACATGTTTTATTCTTTTTTTCAGGTTGAGTCGCTGCAGTTTGTCAGAGATCAGCTGTTCTTCTCTGGTCTCAGCTCTGAAGTCCAACCCCTCCCATCTGAGAGACCTGAACCTGAGCAGAAACAGTAACCTGCAGAATTCAGGAGTGAAGGAGCTGTGTGGTTTTCTGCAGAGTCCAGACTGTAGACTGGAGACTCTGAGGTCAGACTCCATATTTTATTTCTGTTATCGATTAATATATGAAAGTTGTGGTGACACTCTTCCACATTCCACACAACAGTTAATCTTCTATATACATTTATATATATGTCTATATAAAATTATTTGCATATTTATTCAGTCCTGACATGTTTATCTTTGAAACTTTGGCTTTTGAAATCTTTGAAAAAGATGTTGTTGAAGCTCAAATATGTTGACACACAAAGCAGAACAATCTCCAATGGCAGCCATGAGGCGGCCAGGAGGTGGGGTCAGCTGGATCAGGGAAAGACCGAATATGGACGAGGCTGGTCAGCTCACACATGGAGTCCGGCTGGGCATCAATCGTGTTGCTGGGCTGCTTAGGGCTGTGACCCATGCATCCTTCTAGGGGCTCCAAGACCAAGACATTTGGGGGAAATATGCAGGCAAGTCCCTAGGAGAGGGTACTGCACAGGGTTCTCAGGGTCCGGATCCAGCAGGAAGCTGGTCGACTTCGGAGCAGATCAGGAGAGTGGCAGATCAGAGGCTAGCCAACAGAGAAGCAGGCTGGGGAGCAGGTTGGAGGCTGGTTGACCTGGAGCTATTTGACTTGGATGCACAAGGTGTTTGGAGTTTCCAGTTTCTAAACTTGTTTCTAAACTTTTATCCTTTTTTTCAGGTTGAAGAAATGCAGTTTGTCAGAGATCAGCTGTTCTTCTCTGGTCTCAGCTCTGAAGTCCAACCCCTCCCATCTGAGAGATCTGGACCTGAGTGAAAACTGGGAGCTGCAGGATTCAGGAGTGAAGGAGCTGTGTGGTTTTCTGCAGAGTCCAGACTGTAGACTGGAGACTCTGAGGTCAGACTCCATATTTTATTTCTGTGCTGAGATGAATCTGATGTGAAAGTTTTGCAGACATCAGGCTCATATTAGAGACAGAAGAATCTCCACAGAGATGGTGACAGTGGATGAGGTGTTTTAGCTAGTTTAGTTTGTTTTAAGTGGAGTTATAGAAATAAGAATTCATCCTCATCCACTAATTAGCCCCAACATTAAACCACTGACAGATGAGTGAAAACACTGATGTCTGGTTTCCAATCCGGAAAAAAAATCGTATTGAAGCAGCAACATGTTGTCATGTATAATATTAATGAAGAGCTGTTTTCTTTGTGCTCTGACTATTTTTAACCTGCATCCTGTTGGTTCAGGTGTTTGGAGTTTCCACTTTCTAAACTTGTTCATTCTAAACCTTCTTCAGCTCTGAACAGATGATGAAACACTGAATGGTTTCAAGCAGGAACTTTGTCTCCTAAACTCACATCTTTTATTCTTTATTCAGACTGTTACGCCTGCAGTTTTGTGTTGAGATCAACTGTTCTTCTCGAGTCTCGCTCTGAGTAACCCCTCCCATCGAGACCTGAACCTGAGCAGAAACAGTAACCTGCAAATTCAGGAGTGAAGGAGCTGTGTGGTTTCTGCAGGTCAGACTGTAGACTGGAACTCTGAGGGTCGAATCCATATTTTCATATGATGTAAAAAGGCATGGCTGAGCAGGTTTTTGTGAAATATCTCAAAAACTATAAATTCTAATGACATAAAGCTTCAGTCACTTCTTTCCTGCTGTTTGTACCCACAGACATGTTAAAAATGTTACCTATGTGCACCATTTGTACAGTTATATGCAATTTTGTCTCTATCATTTTTGGTTTCTGGCTAATACCTTATTAACTGGCAGTGTTGGTAAAAAAATCTTTGCTCTTGATTCCTTGGATCAATACAAAGTTTCTGAATATTTTATAAAACATATTCTTCATTCTCTGTTCTCATATTTCATCCAGAGCATCATTACAACAGGATCTTTTGCCCCACATTAGGTCAGATGTAAGTAGTCACAGTTCTGCTGCAGGTCCCACTGGTTCAACAGTATAGGAAACCTCAGCCAGGACATGTATTTTTACAGCCTGAGTTTGTAGATGGAGCCTGTGTGGTGGAGCTGCAGGTTTGAGCTGAAGTCACTACGTCTTTATTGAAGCAGCATGTTGTCATTAATATTAATGAGAGCTGTTCTTCTCTTTGTCTCTGACTGTTTTTTAACCTGCATCCTGGTTCAGGTGTTGGAGTTCAGTTTCTAAACTCTGGAGACTTAGACGTGAACTTCTGTCCTCTAAAGTACTCATGTTTCTGTCCATTCAGGTTGAGTCTCTGCAGTTGTCGAAGTCAGCTGTTCTTCTCTGGTCTCAGCTCTGAAATCGCCCTCCTTAAGACTGCAACTCAGTGGAAACAAGCTGCAGGATTCAGGGGTGAGCCCTGGCAGATCTTGTGGAGGACCCAGACTACAGACTGGACACTGTGAGGTCAGTATTTGGAGTCAATGATCCATGCTGCTTCGTAGTATTGCCTAAACACGAGTTAGTGTCAGAGCAAAAAGATCAGTGTTTCCTGTAAACTCGCTGACCTTCTCAGTGGCTGCTTTCCTCCAGAGTGAAGCTGTGAGGGAGAATGGTGACGAGCTTCAGGATTGGACAGAAGACAGACAGACAGGACAGTCAGCCAATCAGATCAGCCAGAAGCTGGTTGTGACAGTGTGTTTGAGTTGATGTGAAGACGACTGTTGTTGTTGTGTTGATGTGTTGAGGAAATAAAGCTGGATTCCAGCTGACAGCCTCTAACATGTATGAAGACAGTGGTCTCATTCATCAAACTGTGACAGCAGATCTGATCTGACATGTTTGTTGTATTTCAACACTGAACAGCGGGAGTTTGATCACTGTCACAGCTCTGAGATCAGTGTGACTGAAGCCTCTTATTTCAGAAGCATCATTACATGTTGGAACCATGTAGTTGTTTGCCACCCAGGCAGAAGCTCTGCTCAAGTCCAGTCATCATCGCCATATCTGTCCATCTGTCAGACAGCTTCACTGACAGCTGATGAAAGTCTCTGTAAACGCTGATCCACCTCCTCTCTGCTCTGACTCTCTCTCTGCAGGTGGAGGTGATGATCTTTATAATTGAGTAGAGGACTGTGTCTGGACCAGCATGTTACTGGGAGGTAAGAGTGGAGAGAGCTTCATCCAGCAGTGACTGACAGAGGAATCCAGAACAAGTGGAGATGACTCTCAGTGCTGCAGTCTGAACGGTCAAGAACAGCTCTCCACTGTCAGACACAGAGTCAGTCCACCACATCATCCCTGTGTGTTCCTCTGGATCGACAGATGATCATCAATGTATCTGGACTCTGCTGCTGCTCTGTCCTTCTACACAGTCTCTGCAGACACACTCACACTCCTCCTCTTCTTCTTCCTCCTCCTCCTCCTCCTCCTGCTCCATCTCCTCCTGAACCTCTGCCTCAGAGATGATGATTTCACCTGTGTCTGTTTGATGGAGAGCTGCAACTAATTTCCACATTATATTTCTAAATATCTTGGAGGTTGAAATGAAGATGCAGCAGCCTGTCTGCAGCTACAGAGTTATACAAGACATTTAGGAATGATTCTTAGTGTGGAGTTATATTTGAAACATTTGATTCTTTGTTTATGTCCTGGTTCTTCTTCACTGTAACATGTATCGCTGACTGTATTCTGTAACAGATTGTTGTATTTGTAGAATCCAGTGTGTGTTGGGGGCCTGGTGAAATAACAACCCTGAAATTAAAGTCCAACATCATTTAACATCTCTGGTATTAATGTCATCATAATGAATGTACTTTGCTTCACCTGTGATAGATTTAACTGAGCTGGGAGTTTTCTGTGTGTTTGTCGTTGACAGTGATAAATGTGGTTCATCAGTGAAAAGCTGCAGAAACAAAGCGAAAAGCCAGAAGGTCAGGACTCAGCATCAAACATCTCTGCACAGGAACAAGTTTTTATTCTCTACAGAAGCAACAAGCAGCACATTTAGTTGATTTTACTGTGAAAGTTTCTCATGATTGAATTTTTGTAGATCAGATACAAGTGTAAAAAATGAACAGAGACTTTTTATTGTGTTTCTGAGAATGTTGTTACGTTTGACAGCTGTGAGTAAAGATGGAGAGAAAACATGAGGAGAGAGAGAGGAGGATGACATGAGACAGATTCCCAGCTGTTGTGTGGTTAGACCAGAGGGACGCCAGTCTGAGGTCAGTTTTCACTGAAACACAACATAGAGAAAACACAACTGCTCTGTTTTGGGTTCAGATCTGGTTTGTGTGAGTGTGGGCTCTGCTCAGACCACTCGTACATGTGTGTAAAGGACAGGGATAGAAATGGAAACTCTGCATGAATAAACCCGACAGCTACGAGACATCTCTCCTCCAACAGGATGTTGTTCATCCTCTGGACACATGTTCATCCACCCAGAGGTCAGTAAATCATCTACAGCAGTAATAAATCAGATGGAACATGTTTCTGCTTCTTCATATACATCGATCAGCCACAACATTAAATCCACTGACAGGCGAAGTGAGTAACACTGACCATCTTACAAAGTCCTTCATTCAGGTTATTACTGTGAATGTGTTGTGCTGCCATCATGTGGACTGATGCAGCACTGCAGCTTCCACACTTCTTTACACTAAACGTCTTCACACTGGTGTTGGTTTTTCATATAGATATTCCATCACAGAAACCACACACCTCTTTATATTATCGGCACATGACCTCACCATCACCTGATTCCCCTAAAAAATGAATCACTCAGTCAGAAACGATCCAACTAATATAATGATGATATAAAGTGTGTTTCCTCTCACTTAATAGAACTGGGAGGTCAGTTCCATTCTCATGGATATGATATCTCAGGTACGCCTTGATGGAGGTTCTTCAAATGTCAGACCAGAAACATCCTCAGGATTTAAGGTGAGAGTGTTTTAACAGCTCCAGTGTGATGAGTAAAGATTGAGTATTTCTGACTTCACTACCTCTCCCAGTTTCCAGTTTTAGAAAAGAATGGATGCAGGAAAAAATAAAGATTGGACATGATGAATTAGTTATATAGAACAGGCCCTAGTGTGTCAGTAAGTGGTGAGTTTTTCCATTTCTCTGCCTCTAAAAGTCTAAAAAAATGATAACAACGTTTTACTCAAACCACGTCAGTGACCTTTCTGACTCTGTGGGGGTCAGGGGTCAACACCTAGACTGTCAATCATTTATAGAAGCATCTGCACCAATGAATAACAGGCAGCTGTTGGATTGGCTGTAGCTCACTTTGCTTGTCAGTGTCACAGGTGTTGATATGTTCACAGTGTGCAAGCTTTAAAAACTGTCCCATTAGTCCCGACAGGTTTTACCCTTTAACCCCACCACCCCAAAGAGCCACAGTGTAATTCAGACAGTGGTTTAAATGTAAAGTATTAATATTGCTTCCTTGCCCGACTGTCTGCTCTGGTCTGTCTGGTGGCAGCAGCGGCTTTGTTGTGTGTTACCAGTGCTCTTTTTTTTACACACACACCTCCTCCTAGGGTTACCATGACAACCAGTCAAACTTTCCTATACTGCAGACCAATTTCAATTTGCTTCTAGGTTCTCTCTCTATATATATATATATATATATATATATATATATATATTCTCTCTCTCTCTCTCTCTCTCTCTCTCTCTCTCTCTCTGTCTCTCTCTCTCTCTCTCTCTCTCTCTCTCTCTGGTTGATTGATTTCTTTTCAGCAGGAGCAGCAGGAACTCTTCAGTTCAGCAGGACACAACACACAGGTCAGTTGCCACTGTTTTCTTCTTTAGCAGGTCAGATTGATCATGGAGAGTTTGGCCTTTATTTCTGTTGGATTTATATTGAGTTCATGAGGATGACCAGACTACCTCATTGTAAATCAATGAACATGTGGTGTTATGATGCATGACGGCCTCTGAGTCTGTACATCTTGAAAGATTATCATATTTAATTGGATGCTGAATGTGACTCTCAGATGGCAGATCCAGACCCTCCATCTGAGGGTTCACAGAGGGAGCAGGAGTCCGTTGTTCCCCCAGCTGACAGCTCTGATCCTGGGCTGAACAGCTCCGCTCCTTCCCCGGACACAGAGCTCCAGACGGGAGGGCTGCGAGTTCAGCCTGCCTCAGAACAGAGCCTCGATCCTGGGCTGGAGAACCCTGACAGCCCTGGGCAAGAAGAAGAGGAAGGAGGAGCAGACAGAGCCTTTACTAAACCCAGACCTCCTCAGCTTCACGTCCGCACAGGTAAAACAGACTAGCCTCTAATTTAGATATTTGTGTCTTTCTTTCTTTTCTTTGTTTTATGTTTTTTTCTACACTTCCTCTGTTTTCTCCTCCAAACCAGATGCGACTGGCAGAGGACATCGGCGAATAGGAGGTCAGAACCAGAGAGCCGTCAATCATGTGTCTTCTCCAGCAGCTGCTCCGTCCCCGACTGCTGGCACCTCAGTGAGTAAACAGTAACAGTAACAGTACTATGCAGGCATTTTAAATGTGTGATAATTTAACTATTCTAGCAGCTGGTGAACATAGTGGAGCATCTAACAGTTAAAGAGTGAGCGCTAAAAGAATACTGGACTGAGATTCATCAGATGGAGACAAACACAACTGTAGATGATTTTCAGTGTCTGAGTTCTGTCCAGGTGTCTGGCAAACGGACGGTGTTGCTGTCCAATGAGGCGAGGAGAGAGATGGCGAAACAGGCGAGAGCCATAAAGGAGGAGAGACGAGGGACGCTGGACGCCCGACACAAATACTTGATCAGCAGGCTGGCGGACGCCGGGACACTCGGGGAGGCAGAGGTGGAGGACGCACTCATCTCTGATGACAAGGTAACATCACAGTCTGCTTTTAACCTAGAAACTAGAAGCTAGAAACCATCAGGGTTTAATCTTTGGATTATTTGTCTGACTCTTTCAGTTCAGTCTCATCGATGATTTCTTCGCTGCAAACGGATCCAAGAAGCTGATTTTCTTCTATCAGAGTGTGAAGCAGGTAAATTTCCTCATGTAAAAATGTAAATGTAGAATCAGTGTAGAATTTTACCCACAGTTCTTCCTCTTTCCTCTCTGCTGAGTCCTCTCTTTCTCTCATCTCTCTCTCTATCGTCCATTTCTCATTATTTTCTCTCTCTGTTCTACATGTTTATCTCCTCAGCATCAGTCCTCCAGTCATTCCTCCTTTGTGGACGTAGCAGCTTTAGCTGTGGCTCACAAGAAACTCTTCCTCACTACAGGGAGCTCTGAGGTACGTCTGCACCGCTCACACATTTAAAGGTCTGATTCCAGTTTTAATAAAGAGTTTCTTATTCAGCAGATGCAACCCTAAAAAAATTTCCTTCCAACCCTGTAGTCCCAGGAAGGAGGTAAAACAGGAACATTAAGTCTCTGTTGTATATTTCTGTTTTTTATTCCCCAATTGATGGAAAGTAAAACACTTGGAGTGAGGACAGTTTTTGGGGACAGGGAGTAAATTCATTCTGAGGTTAAAATGCTTTAGGTCCTAAGAATCTTCATGGGTTCCTTCCATCACCACCACACAGAGGGTGAGTGCATCATGTGTGACAGTGAAGGACTGAATCCGCTAACATGCTCCAGTGTAACCAAGGTGTAACTCTGCCTGAGGAGCTGTCAACACTCTGAGCCCAGAACAACGCTGCGCCGCTCAGTGCTCACTATTGTCCTGCCTCAGAGATAATAACTGCTCTGGTTCAGTCTGTGTTGTGTTGCTATGGAAGAAAATCCTGCGTGCTGTTTTGTTTGGTGGTTAGCAAGGTGATACAAAACACATTCAGTTTAAATTACATACTGTAACAGTTGTTCATGTGGTTCAACTTAAATATTCAAGTTCAGTTGCTGCTTTAAAAATATGAGGTTGATTTTGAACAATATTACTTCAGTTTGCAGTTCCTCTGCAGTGTAGTCCAAGCTGACTGTTTATCACAGCTCCTGATCCCAGTAAACACAGTCTGTGTGTGTGTTTGCAGCCTTTACTGGGGAAGTGTCTTTTCTTCCTGAGAACCACAGACAAGGCGATAACCACAGCAAACGTCCAGCAGGTCAGTAACTTGTCTCTGTCTTCCTCTCTAACATGGGACAGACCTCACTGACTCATTATGTGTTCAGTCAGAGCATGTGGACCCTGAATGGGGCGTGAACGAGATGCAGCTGTAATGTCCCTGCTGTGTTTACAGGAGGTGAACTTCGGCATGTTGGACTGCAGTGACGGCAGCATCCTGAACAGTCTGGAAACTCTGCTGGCTCACATCATGTTACCGGCCCTCAGGTCTCAGCAGGTACACACCTCCATCCATTCTGTGGGCCAGTTTCAGGCTTTATACGACCTGAATGATGCCTGATGGTTTCTCTGTGTCCAGACGTGGGGCTCTGTTCAGGAGGGGGTGTCCTGTCCAGACGTCCAGTCCTTCCTGTCCTCAGTGGATCAGTTCATCAGTAATCTGAGTTCAGCCAGACTCAACATGGAGAGAAAGTTCCAGCTGCAGCAGGTGGAGCTTCCTGACGCCATCAGCCAGCTGAGCACACCTGCAGACTACACCTCTGCAGGTAGGAGCACCAACCACTCAGCTGCTGTTCATTTCACTGCTGCTTCTGCTGCTGCAGCGCCTTTTGCTTTTGCTCTCAGCCAATAACAGCGAGCTGGTGGAGCAGCTGGAGGGCGTGGTCTCAGTGTGGACCAATCAGATCAAACAGGTGCTGACGGAGAGCGAGCAGCTGAGGAAGGAGGCCGATGACGTCGGACCATCAGCTGAGCTGGAGCACTGGAAGAGGCGCATGGTCACCTTCAACAGGTAAATGTTTCCAAAGATGTTCTTCTTTGGTGTTTGTGTCTTATTGTTGGTTCATCACCATCAAATGTTGGTTGTAACATGTGTGTGTCTGTGTGTGTCAGTCTGATGGAGGAGGTGAAACGCCCTCAGGTGAAAAGGACTCTGGGAGTTCTGCAGGTTGCCAAGTCCCGCACGCTCCGAGCCTGGAGAGAGCTGGTCAGCTTCGAAAGACACCAGATAAATTAATGTTGAATTTGCAGCAGCTAAGTTTTTGTTACTAACATCATGATTGATTTATTGATGACGTCAGGACGGAGACATCACGGTCGTGGCTAACGAGGCTAAAGACAACGTGAAGTACCTCTACACCCTGGACAAGTTCCTTGGACCACTGGGGAAATGTACTCCGGTAAAAATAAACTGTTCATGTGTTTGAAACCAGAGACTGGGATAGAAACTCCTCTGGTCTGATGTGTGATGAGTAGTTTCTCTTCTAAACCTCCTCCACCATAAAGAAAAAAAAAAGAAAATGGTGATGATCCCGTCTCTCTCTCTCTCTCTGGCTCTGATAGACCAGCATGCTGGAGCACATTCCCGGTCTGATGACCAGTATCAGGATGATCCACACCGTCTCTCAGTACTACAACACCTCAGAGAGGATGACCTCTCTGCTGCTCAAGGTCACCAACCAGATGATCACCACCTGCAGGAGCTACCTGTCGCAGGGCGTGACCCGCATCTGGGACCACAGCAGGTACAGGAGACACATTGAGACTAGACGACGTCAGGTCGACCGAGACTAAATCAGATGAGGCCTCTGTGTGTGTGTGTGTGTGTGTGTGTGTCAGGCCGGTGCTGCTGCAGCGTATCTCCGAGTGCTGTAATCTGAATGCAGAGTACCAGAGGAGCTTCCAGAGCATCAGAGACAAACTGAGAGAAAACCCTGAGAACAGACAGTTTGACTTCAGGTAAAAACACAGAGCAGCATCTCATCCTCCGTCAGTCAGTCAGTCAGCATCAAATCAACTCTCTGTCTTTTATTGTCTTTCAGTGAAAACTACATTTTTGGGAAGTTTGATGCTTTCTGCAGACGTCTGGAGAAGATCGCTGACATGGCATCCACGCTGGAGAGCCTGGCTGCTCTGCAGAACATGAAGGTAACTTAACTAACTAACCTGAGTTTGTCCAGCACACGACAGATTTAAACTGAGCTGAGATTGTTTCAGGTGGAGGGAACCGAGAAGATTTATGTTCGCTACCAGACCATCGTCTCCACAACGAAGTCTAAGACCTACGACATCCTGGACCACCGCAAGCTGGAGGTGACAAGAACAGAAAACCAGCAATCCAAATAAACAATAAGAAATGAATCATATCTTTTATGCTTCAATAGAAACAGCTGCCATCATCTAATAAACCTTGTGTGTGTGTGTGTGTGTGTGTGTGTGTGTTAGTTTGATAGTGACTATACAGAGTTCCAGCTCCAGGTTCAGGGTTTGTTCCAGTCTCTTCAGTCTCTGCTGGACTTCTGGTTCCAGCAGTCTCTCACTGTGAGTTCAACACAATCAGAGCTAAAACAGACTCTGATGTGAAACCGTCTTCAGAGTGAGTGTTTGTGTTTCAGACGGAGCGGATGCTGGAGCTGCTGGTGGTGTTTGAGTCCGGTCCGACGGCTCGTCTGGACCTGAAGCAGCACTACCTGCTGCTGCTGCAGCGCTACAGCCGCGAGCTGGAGCTGCTGAGGAAGACTTATCAGAAACAGAGAGACAGGCCGCCCGTCGGACGCAACCTGCCGCCGGTACAAACACCTGTCGAACACCTGTCGGCCTGTTCACCTGTCTGACTGACTGCGGTCAGTAACACTAGAGCTGCAACTAAATGCTCTCTCCCTGTCCCCGTCTCACTCTCAGGTGGCAGGTAGGATCCTGTGGTGTCGTCAGATTTTCAGGAAGATTGAAGCTCCCATGTTGATCCTGAAGAAAAAGCTTGACGTCCTCAAGGTAAAACCTCTGAACTCACCTCATCAGTCTTATCAATATCACTGATCGATACTCAGTGACCCTGTCTGCCTGTCAGGGACCAGAGATGTCTAAAGTGATCCAAAGCTACAACAAGATGGCGGTGGTGCTGCTGCAGTATGAGGTGCTGCACCTGCAGGCGTGGAGTCAGGCTGCAGAGAGCACACCACACTGTCTGAACGCTGCCCTGCTGGTCCGACACGAAAACAACAAGGTATGAAAAAGACAAGTTCAGTGTAAACTCCAGGGCCCCTGGTTGTGGACGTGTAATTGTTTCTGGTTATAATATCAAACAGTATTTGTGAGGAACTGTCTGTTTCCCAGGAGGTCTTTGTGAATCTGGACCCTGTGGTGCTGGAGGTTCTGCAGGAAGCCCGGTGGATGAGCAAACTCGGGGTGACTGTGCCAAAAATCATCCTGAAGATGACCACCAGAGAGGCACCAATCAAAGCTCTGTACAGCCGGTGAGAATAACTTTAATGAATGAAAAGCATTTGACAGGTGTTTATGATGTGGTTTGACACACGTTTTTACCTTTCTCATCTCACCTCATCTTTAACTTCCTCTGGATTTGAGCAGTTTAACTTTGACCCATGTGTTTGACTCCAGGCTGCTGGAGTTGCTCCAGGACTACAGCTTGGTGGTTGGGAGGATCCCTCCTCTTCTCTTCCCTCTGATGCAGCCCTTCATCAGCCAGGTGGAGGCAGCTCTCTCCCCCGGACTCACCACACTGTCCTGGACCGCACTCAATGCTGACGGATGTAAGCAGGAGTAGACAGACGGATTCATAGTTGGACAGATGCAGAAAAACTTAAACTTATTTATTGTTCTGTTCACTTCTATATAATGTTGATGTGATAAGAACTTATATATTCTGCTCTGCTCAGTTATAGAGAGTGTGTATCTGGCCCTGAAAGACCTGGACCAGGTCTCCAAAGTGGCCACAGACCTGCTGGAGTGTCGCGTCGGTCGGCTGCTTCAGGCCATGTCGTCCTGCTCTCTACTGGTCCTCCCTGAAGACTCACCTGTCTCACCTCAGGACCTGCTGCTGCAGACAGAAACCTCAGTCCAAGCTGCTGCTGGTGCTCTGAACTGGTACCCATGATTAAACAATATCAAATTCTACTGCTACAACTGACACACCCCCTGTTTGTGTTACTGAGCAGGTACAGTTACTGTGTGTGTGTGTGTGTGTGTGTGT